>JAAGNO010006980.1:37620-68976 GCA_033439905.1 Ceryle rudis
GAAAGAAAAATATAAGTATTTTATTTCAAATTTCTTTATGTTATTAAAAAAAGAATGACAAAAACATAAAAAGTCTTTCATTTAAATATTTGCTTGCCATCACAATTCTACTGAAATTAGGGAATTTGTAATTCCAGCAGCTTTAATGGGGTCACTTTGCCCAGCCTACTCTACCTCAACTACAAAACAGTCTTCCAAAATTCTCATTACAAATATATCAACACATGCAAATTATTTCAAGATTTCAATTATATCTCAGAATTATTGTCAATAGTGAGGAGGGACAAAAAAATCCCAGGCCTAAAACTTGTATTATAGTTTACCCACAGTAAATAAGGAGAAATTAGAAGACTTATGGAAACATAAAACACTGCGTAAGTATTAAGGTCTAGATACATAAAGGTGCCCCATTACAAAAGGGCTTCCAAACACTTAGCCAGTTTTAAATATTTAAATATTTTGTAAAATAACTTCAGCTCAAGAAGTCAAAGGTGAGAAGCAATGCATTTATTTACTTACTAAATAAGAATTAAATGACACTTCATTAACATCAGGAGCCAAGACAGTATAAATTAATTCCTTTACATGAAGTCATAACAAGGTCCTATAGTTAAGAAAAAAAAAAAAAATTCCCTCTAATCCAAAAAGGGAAAGCTCCAGTGCTGTATGTTCTCATTCAGACATGGGTTTTCTGATGAAGGAAAGTCACAATCACTTTTTGAACCAGTAATTTGAAAGAAAACAGGGCTTACTAAAAGCATTAAATGTTCCAGATCTCTCCGAAGGGAAATAGGTGGATCATTACCCATCTGAATACTCATGTGTATCATGCGAGCATCTTCATCAGCACGGTTTCTCAGCTGTTTCACCTGCACAATTTATGGAGAAAAACACTGGTTATATTTAGCTAAGAATGAAACAGAACAGAAATAATGGAAATGTCTAACCAGCCTGTTAAAAACTAAGAAAGCAAATGAACTTGCATATACATGAAAAGAATATTAATTTTTTTTTTTTTCCAATCCCCTCCCCCTCAGAAACTTCCACTCAAAAATATATTCAATCACTTTTTTACTGCCAAGGCCCTCAGTTCATAGTAAAAGCCCTGAACTTATACCACGGGAGTTTTTCCCAACTGACTTCACCAGATCCTCTGGTTTGGCCCCAGAAGGCGAGTCTTTTTCCTGTTTTTCTTCAAAAAACAGATAGGTTAGCTTTAAACAAATAAAGTTGTACTATAATAAATAAAGAGTAAAAAGAACCAGAAAACACTTTAAAATAATGTTTTATGTATATGAATCTGTAGATTGCACCTTTCTTAGCCATTTAAGGCTCCTTCCACTTACAGCTACTTTATATTTTAAAAAGTTTTGGATTGATGTAATTACTTTGGACCCAGTCTGTCACAGCTAAAAGCATTACCACTTACCAGTAAATACAGTAGGAATAAAAAAAAATAAATATAAATAAAAAATGGGAGACCAAGAACAATTATGGCAATTTTTTAAAAAGCTCTTTAATCAGTATCCTAAATTTGTGTTGAAAAAACTAATTAATAACCACAAACATTAACATTTACTTTCTCCAAAGCACCTTTAACAAAACATCCCACCCGAGGCTTATAGAAAGCAAATAGCCATGATATGAAAAGTTTTGTTAAATATTAAGTAGACATTGAGGAACAAGAAACAGAAATAAGCAACCAATTCAACACATCAAAAATTAAAACATGGTAATGGTCCATCTTAATTTGCAAAACTGAATGAGCAGCAAAATAATTGTGTCTCAGGAAACAGTAAGAAAAAAATAGCTTGAAACTACAAGTAACCGTGGACTTGAGGGTCACAGCCAAAACTAGACAAATTAGCATAGTAACAAAATTAATACAGAGACAAAACTAGGTGTTGATAAATGAAACAATGAACTATCTGAACTACTAAAGCTAATTGCCGAGTTCTGGATGTAATGCAGGGCAGCCAAAAGACTTGGCCAAATTATTGGCAAGCAACATAAATGTTAAAACTATACAGAAGAGTCAAGTAAAACACTGACTTACAGATTTAAATAAAACTGAAGAAAGGTTGTATACACAAAAAAAATGAAAAACCTGCAAAGCTCTTAACCTACAATTTGAGATTCATTAGAAATAGTTCAGCATTTAAGCCAACCACTAATAGCAGTTAAGACAAAAAATTCCCTTGTAGAGCTATATCCCAATTTCCTGCTAACAAAGTCTTTCCTGTAAAACAATTAGTACTGGTCTCTGTCAAACTGCAATACAGGTCAACAGTCAGATTTTTGCTTATATCCTGTATTACAAAATCTAACTTGTAATAAAAAAAAAATATTATTCTTCATCCTTAGGCATCACCTACAGAATTTTTTTCCCCATGGCTTGATACAAGGTGTTACACAAATGATACTGCTGTAATTGCTTCAGATTTTTTTTTTAAATCTTTTGCAGCATTTCTGCTGTTCTTGTGAAAACAGCTGCTCATTTTCTGAATAGTTGGAAATACTGAAAAAGCAGAATCCCTGCCCTTGGCTGTGGAAAAGGTCATTACTAAAAGAATAAATGAAAAAATGAGACACAAAAACTTTAAGTTAATTTAGGTTACACTACTGTCTGCATCAAAAGAAAAAAAAAAAGAAAATACAATACACACAAAAAATCAACACCTGTATACACTGCCATCAATTTCAGCATACATTTAAATTTTAATCATAGAAAACAAAACAAAACCATTACTACCACAGCATCTTGCTTTGCAAGTCTCATCACACTAATATGTTGGATTGTTGGGTTTTTTTGTTTGTTTGGAGGATTTTTTTTAATTAAAAAATAATTTAAAAAAAAAAAAAAATCACATTCTACTTCAGTGTGGAACACAAACCCCAAACCCTAGGGGTTCCATAAAGTCAACAAGTTTTCAGAGCACCTCAAGCTGAGGGTCATATCTAAAGCTCTGTGCCATCTGTCCTAATGTTAGAAATACAGAAGATATTCCCACTTCTCTGAAGAGCTGCTATTCACACAAATAACTTACTTTCATTGGCATGAGTGCAAGGAAGTCTGTGACAAGGTTATGAATTTTGCGAATGTAAAATTCCTCCAGGTAGAAGTTTTCAGACCCCACAACAGACTCAGTCAGGAACAGGAAGACATTATCAGCAACTGCAAGCTCTGCCATTGCTTCATCTGCCTCAGTGAATTCTGCAAGCGCTGGGCAACAAAAAACAAACACCACACCCCATACACAAGGGGGAAAAAATAATTATACTTATCTGTTATCAAACATATTTCAGTATACTCATCTGACATGTAAATCAACATGCTTCTATAAACTATGGTTTTTTCTACTGTACAGGAAAACACCAGATGGAAAAGACAACTTAATGTCAGATGACGATCTCAACTTTCTTCTTCAGTAAGTGTTGAAGTGCATAATCCATTTACCCAATCAAGTCTAAGGCTGTGAACCAAGAATCACAAACCAACCTCAATTAAACATTAATTATAATGTTTACATTTCCTTTAATAGATATTCTGGAGTAGACTCGATTCTGACCTAGTAGGGAGCCTGGAAAGCTTGTGAAGTGTAGAGAGGAAAAAAAAATAAAATTAAAAATAGATCTGTCCTCTCAAGATACTGGGGTTTAACATTTAGAGATGTAAAAAGTCATAAGCGTGAAGCTATTCTTAAATTAAGTGTTCAGTTGATACTAAAGCTGCTAAAAAGCAATCTTTCACATTTTTCAGTACATTAAAATCTCACTTCAATGAGACACTATGCAACAGTACTGACTAATAACTATTTATAAATCTGCGTACATTTCAGAGCAATTCAATTCTCGACCACCAAACTCACATACTGAGAAAGCTTGAAAGGTAATTTTATCATAAAGGTCAATACTAACACTTCAGAAGTGTAACAGATACTTTGATTGAGACCACTTGCAAGCTCTGAATACCAATGTGCAGCAACTGCACTTCAGGGTAATTTACCTGTCACATCGGACAATTGGGATATTCCTCGTAATGCCAGTGCCCAGGCTAATCTAACAGTAGCTTGCAGGCCTGGCAATTTCCAAGGCTGAGCTTCCTGCAGACGAGTGTGTATTGTTGCTATATACTGTCTTTCTGCTAGCAGAGGGAGCCGGTGCATCAAATCTTGAAGAACAATAAAAACAGACACAACACCAATACTCAGTAAATTAATGTGAAAACAAACATGAAAATTCCTACCAATTTTGCTACTGATCAATAACAAAGTTGGTTAAATAACAATTTATCCACCTGTACATAACCTCTTCGGGAAACCTGCCAGCATTACCTTCACGATCCTCTGTGCCTTGTTCCAGAAAGCTGACATCAAAGCAGTAAAGAAGAGCCATAAGAAGAGACAAGTTCACGCTGTCCAATGATCCATCAGCTTCCACTGTTACTTTCTCCAGGTAACTTATGAGGATTAGAGTGTCATCCTTACTGAGTGGTGACTGGCAGGTCCAGACAAACAGACTTTCAGCCAAGGACTGTCGGCATTCTTTAATGAGGTCAGAAACCTTTGAAATAAAAAAAAAAAAAAAACCACAAACTAAAAACAGTGAATATAAATGTTCTGGTAACCTGTTCAATTTGTCCTTCTCAGCACTTTGGGATGACTAAGTTAAATTAAGAATTAAACTAAAGACAGCACCTACAGAAAATGTTGAGGGGTTTTAATTGCTATACAACAAAAGGCACGGTTCCACCTGTTAAATGCTTTCACATTTCCAAGTATTTCATGTGAGGTGGGTGTAGATATCCTGGAATTTGACTACTTTCAAACCAGCACTTCTGTCAAGGTCAGGAGACAGGGATCTACACAGAACTTTTGTAGCTGTAAATGTATCACACAAAAGTCACACTTCCTGTCTCTAATACACAACTGCACTGGGAGTTATATTTAGATATGGTCATAGTCTTCCCCTTGCCCCAAAAAAGATGCCCTCAACTGAAAATATAAATACCTAACTTTTAAGGCACTAATAAATATGAAAGGCATTTAAAAGTACAACTTTCTTCCCCTAGACAAAAATAACGATATCAATGCGTCCTGGTTTGATTGAAAACAGAACTAATTCTGTTCAGTGATTTTACTTTTCAGCTCAGTTCCTCTAACTAACTGCACTGTCTGAAGTCAGCAGCCTGTTCTCACAGACAGTGTCTGCTGCTGGCAGTGATAACACCCCCTGCTTAGAGTTACTGCCAAGGATTGGTGTGCAGAGCAAGGCCACTGCTGGATCTTGTGTACCAATTGGGGGGGTGCAGAAAGTGAAAGGCTGCACCTGCAGGGAGGAGTGGACAGGGCAGGTGACCCCAAACTGACCAAAGAGGGATTCCATCCCATATACATCATATTCAGTATAAAGCAGAGGGATCCAAAGGGTCTATAGATTTTTTGTTTGTTTGCTTGCTTGCTAGCTTGCTTGCTCGCTCGCCCTCTCTCTGAGGGCTCCTGGGCTCTTCTCCCCTCTCGGACCACTTTGCCAGCTTTGCTTGGCTTGTCTCAGGTCCTCTTTCGGTTCCTTCCTCGGAGCATCCAAGTAGGACTGTCTGTTCTGCCTTCAATCCCAATCGGTGTGTTCCTGAATCCGGTACCAGGATCCAGCTCCAGAACACAGCTCCCATCTGCTGCGAGGCCCAGTCTGGGACCCCCCCGGTGCCTGCTCCACAGCATCAGTGGTGATGGTGATGTGATTACCATCAGGGGGTTGGGCTCAATAGTGGTTCTGTATATATTTGTACATATTCTATTACTCTCATTAAAGCTGTTCTAGTTTCCTTTTCTAATCGCTAATTCTCTCTCCTTTATTCCCTTTCTCTTCCCCTTTGGGGAGGGAGGGGGGTTAACAGAGAGCATCTGTTATTGGTCTAAGGGGCTGCCCTGACCCTAAACCATGATACAATGTCAGAATTGCAAACATAAATTAAATCTACCATCCTATTACATATGGAATCAATATCACGTCCAACGTAAAGGCTACCAAGCATCTTCATACTGCAAATATTTTTTTTCCCCTTTTTACTTGGGAAGATATTTTATGCTATGATACAGTTAAGTACAATGGCTCTTGAAAACAAAGTTGATCTTTTTTCTAACAATTATACCAAAAAGTTAAATTAAATGGCTTTGTTTGAAAACAGTTAACTTCACCCCTTCCCCTAAACTGAGTTTTAACTACTTTCAGTCTTATGAAAACAGTAGTAGAAAACAAACAAACAAAAAACAACAAGAAAAAATGCTAAAAAAAAATAAAAAGCTATTAATGGACTTTCATAATCGGGAGAGGGAGAGGGTCACTCCATCTCTCTCAGCAGTCTAATTATATTCCAATTTGTGCGATACTTAACAATTCAGAAGAATATTCACATGTAGTGAATATTTACCTCTTTGCGATGTTTCTCACTGCCCAATCCTCGCTCTCTCTGGAGTTTATCAAATTCATTATTCAAATCAATGTGAGACACAAGAGTGAGGATCTTCTGAGTCAAACCCTGCTCCATTAGGTCATCTGTAAAGCGTGTTGTCATGGACATTAACTCTTGACTAGAATGGAAAGAATACAGATTTAACAATTAATCCTACTATTTCCAGTCACAGAGGAAGTCCAAAATAATGAATCCCATCAAAGTTATTTGCTGACAGAAAATGTACAACTACATTCTATACATAAAGTAACTAAACGTGTATCACTAATCAGTAAGCAGTGTCCTCTCAAAACATTATGCTGAATGGATACAAAGTCTTTATGTAACTGTAGGTCCAAGAACATGGAATATGAGAATACAACATGGATCAGCTAGTTAAGATTTCTATCAAAAGGAGAAAGTACTGTACACAAGATGCACATAACTCCCAAGCTCACAGTCTCTTTCTTACTAGTAAATGGAATTATCCAGTACATGACGTATGCAATACACCCTACTGAAGAGGTGAAGCAACTTCTAAAATAATCTGTTTCAGGATGTATATTTACACTAGAACATACTTTTTAATCTTTCTCTATTGAAGCAATCACTGTACATTGGAATAAACAGTGTTTTCTGTTTTCTTTTTAAAAGTCAAAAAGTGTTAGCATATTATATGTTTGCCAGTAGATAGCACACCCATTTCAAGTAAAGGAAGAAGCACAATTCTGTTTTGCAGGACACAAAGTCAGAACACAGCAAGAGCAGACACCCAGTCTCAGAAATACTGAGTAACCATCACTAGTTAGAGCAACACTGACCGGGAGGGTGTCTAAGGAAAAAAAAAAAAAGTGAAATAGCATGAAAGAAATGAAAGTAAAATGGATATCCTTATAACTCAATAAAAATGTGTAAGAAAAAAAATATTATGCTTAAAAAAAAAAAACCAAAACCATGAAAGTAGCTGCATCAGTTTATGAGAAACAAACTTGAGAATATTTATACTCCCCTGAATCTAACTACCCCTAAAAGCAGTCAAAGCAAAGAGCTTTCATCAGCTCATCACCGTAAGACAGACCTGAGTTCAAATGTCCACATCTTGCCTTGGCGTGACTGGATGAGGGTTCGTAGCGAGTTGGCAATGCATCTTTTTCCATCCCAGTACAACAGAACAGCCACCAGACCTCTTGTAAGGCCAGGAAAATGAGGTTGCTGGTGTTCTCCTATTGAATGAAAATGCACAGAAACATCACAGAAGTTGAACGTACGCACTTTGATAACAGCTCTACATCTTGTTATTTCTAACTGAAATAAAAGTGTAGCCTTCAAAGAAACTACAGTTATTCACTATCACTTTGATTTGTTTCAGGCACTTAAAATAAATCACAGATATTTTGTGTCCTATTATTAACATTTCTATTCAACTCTTAAAATATCCAAAAATGTAAAAGAAATAGAAGTGCAAGTCCATAAATATCCTCATCCACATGGTGTCTGCAACTGAAATCTACCCATCATAATAATCAATTCAAGTCAATTATCAGCAAAATATCTTTATTCAAAGTGAAGTTATCTGTCTGAATTTACATCAAAAAGTCAAGTTCAAAACAGAAAGCAAGGTTGACTTGAAGATGGCTTTCCAAAGATTACAAGTTTGCAAGCTACTTCTTAAATGAAATTTTAGAAAGTTAATTATTACTAGCTACTGTTCATCATTATATTTAAATAACTCTGAAATCTATTTTCTACATGTGAAGCATGTGTCACTTCCCAGAATACTTCTCTTACTAATCAGTTATTAGATTACAACCCAAACAGAATCACATATCAATGTATAACTACTACATAATTTGAAGAACCAGTATCTATTCCACTGCTTCATGGAAAAATTATCAATCAATTATTTTTAAACTATTTTTAAATTCAGTGATAGAGAAAGTAAATCATAAAAAACCCTCAAATTACTCCCACATTTGCAACAGCTGCATAAAATATTAACACTAATGTTCAGAACACTGTCATCATACTATCTTACAGTCTAAGAACATTCTGTGTTAGCAACCTAAGGCTTTGACTGAATTGCACATTCATGTTAAGCATACACTTAAATAAGAAGGCCCTATTTAAGTTGCATTTCTCCAGCTCTTATGTATTTTCCCTTCTCACCAGCCAGAAGGAGCTCAACAGCTGCCAACTCTCCAATATCAAAGAGGTCACTGAGGATAAAGGCTTCTCTGATGAGTTGCTCTGGCAAAAGTCTAGTTCCCTGCTGACCCTGGATAGCAACCCCCTCTGTACTTGCTTTCTGAACTTTCTCATGCTGCTGAACATTCTTTGGCTGCAAGAGAAACAAGCATTGGAAGTTATTCAAAATGGCAAAATCAAATACCAAATGAAGCTTTACACATCAATCCTTCCTCACAAATACAGTTCTGACCGGTTAGGCTGTCATCATTAAAACAAAGGCGGTGTTTTTAAACACATAGTAACGACATCCTTAAAATGCTTCACACTTACACAGCAGTGGTCTCCTTCTAGGAACACATGAAAAACAGTTTCATGCTATCAGCACTGACATTTAGTTTACTCAAAGTAATGGAGACTGAAAGTAAGTTTTTATACTGTTCTTAATGGCAATTGGTATCGGCACAAGGACAGATATCTGGCTTGTTGACAGAACTGTTGTGCTACTCCAGTGCACTACTTTGCATATTATTCCTCTTTCTATTAAACTGAGATGCTAAGACATATTGACAAAACTCTATAGCTGACTGTTAAACTTTCTGACCCATCGATACACAAAGCCATATGCTATTTAAGAAGTAACGCCACTGAAAGAGGACACATTTCCAGTTGGTATCTTGTGATCCATCAGCCAAGAAACAGTGAGTTTTTACACATCATCTCACACTCCTAACAAGACACATTCTATGTTTTGTAAATTCATGCATTCCACTTGTTCTGTGCATTCATTAACTAAACTGAAGCACGAGCATGGACCAAAACCAGACAAAATAGTTTTGTGCTTTATTTCAGACATACAGGAGTAGTGAAAAAAAGCTAATACATGGCTGATGGATCAAATTCCTCTACTATTCCTTGCAAAATAGCATTCAAATAACATAATTTTTCTCACTGTAGATAAACTTATCCTATACAAAACACAAAATAATACGTTCCTCAAGTTATTTATATTCTTACAGTAGAACAAGATTGCTATAACACATTTGTGTTGTTACATACTATAAAAAAGTAGAATAAAAACAATGGTCAGTGTCTCAATGATATGTAATACAAGACATAGTAAATCATCAGCTCCCCAACTCATTCCACAAGAGTGTATTAGTCCAGTACCGGATTTCTGAAGAGAGCGATGAAGTCAGATTTGTGTTTCTTTAAAACCTGGTCAAGGCGATGAATAGCTTCAGGTTGCCTTTTCAAAATGGCATTCACCACAGTCTGCCATATGTCCTTATATGGACCCCACAGGCTGGCAGCTAAAAGAAGAAATACAATTATATATTTGAAATGGGAAAGTGAAACATTATTTATACACTATTTTCACTAAGCAGACCTTTTTAACTTACTGTTAGTCTCAGCTTGAGAGTATAGACCATTATGCCCATCAAGCAAAGCATATTTTTCTTTCTTCAGGCACAAAAAAACCCTGATGGTCTGATATAAAACCTAATTGCAGTTAAGGAACTAGAGAAGCAGAAAAGATGATGTATGCAGCTAAATTCTGGGGCTGAAAGTCATCTTATAAAGGTATTTGATACAAACTCTGTAATTATTCATCCTTATATGCCTAAGAAATTCCATTTGATTTAGAATAAAGAAAGACTAAGAACTGGACAGGAAACCTCGAATCTGAATGTAACTCAGCAAGGCAGGCTTCCTGCTTTCCATTTTTGACAGAAAAATCCAAAACAGAGAGATATCTAATATATAAGGGACTGAAAGTGAATAGCAGTGCTATCAGGAATTGTTGCATCCTTACATCAGTCTGTGTAGAGTAAACTAAATTAGAAACCAAACCTATAAGATTAAAGGCAATATTATGCAAGAAACAAAAAATGTAAGCCTAAGGACATTTTCTTTCACATTTACTCATCTTTCTCATTTTAATTAAAAAAATAAATAAATAAATACATACATACAACTACTTTTGATTCCCAAGACACACTTGCTGCTAACGTTCTGTACAAGAGCTTCATAAAGATATTAATTCCTTTAATAGAATTCAACAGATTATTGTAAATAATTAACTATATTTAGACCAGATTATTTCTGGAACCTAGCAAGCACAAATATATTAAAGAGAAGTCTGACTCTACTCTAGAAATACAATCTCTCCTTTTCCTCAACACTGAAAAAAGGTTTCCTTCACATAGTTCAGATCTGAATTTAGTACTACAACTGAATGATCTCTTCCTCACTAGAAGCTGTAGCACTCAGAACCCAAAATCTATAGGATGAGGTCAGCACTAGCAGTTTCCTTATTATGACTCATGAAAACAGTATATCAAACTAGTCTTCAGACATCAGCCAGAATCATTGCCTAAACTGAAAACCTTGCAGATGGAAAATAATTACTCTTACCATCCAGTATTAGCATCCTGTTTAAAAAAAAAAAAAAAAAAAAAACAACCTTAAGATTTTAAGACCCACGCTAAATAGAAGTACCACAACGTTGCCCTTGCTAGATATCATTTCGATTTGTGAAGTTTCAGATTCTACACATCTCAAGTCACTGCTAAACATACCAGATAAGTTTATTACCCATTGTATTGTTTGCCTGCAAACTATCACATACCAACCACTGCCTGACTGCAGGTAGTGTTAATGTTTTTCCTCTGCATCTGCTGAGATGGCCCCTGACCCAAAGATGATAGAAGCTAGAGGCAGTTTTTCCATGCTACAAATTTGCTACTGGAAAAGCTACATTAAGAGGTTGCTGCCCTCCTCCACTCGTTGCCACTTGTTTCCAACCTCACACATACCTGCTTCATTAACTCTGATGGACTGCACCATAAATCATGTTAGTCAAATGATTCAAAGTCAAAAATGGGGGGGAGGGAATAAAAAGCAACATTTTCCAGAGTTCTTCCGATCTTGTTTTTAAAAATCAGAGTATTTCTTTAACACAGGTTACAAAGTGGTCCTGGCTAATCATAAAAACCAATCAAAGACCAATGCCTCAAGCAAAGAGGGAAAAAACAAGTACATAGTAAAGAGCAGAGACATCCAAAACTGGCTTTGCTTCTGGAGAAACGATAAAACAGAATTATACCTTCCAGAGTAGCCTACATACAAAAAATACCAGCATTTCACCCAGAACTGGCTTAATTTCTCCCCCCGCAACTTAATGCGCAAGTTAAGACTGTGGTAGAGAGGCAACATTTTATCTTCATGCAGACTGTTCTGACCAGCTCTAATCCTTAAGGTGCATCCAATGACCAGGTGCAAAGTCAAACATATCTGCACCTTGCCTTGATCAGGCTGCTTACATTAAGACAGCAAGCAAGAGGCAGCTACTCTGATGTAAAAATGCCCCTGTTTCATACAGTCACAACATCACCTCAACATAATGCAAAAAATGTTTTATGAATGCTTTGAATAATAAGGCAGCATAAAGCAAGTCGAGGTATAGTGAGTGAGCGTGGAGTGAGGACCTTCATCCTTGCAAGTATTCAAAACTAGTTTAGATAAGACTCTGAAGCACCCTGTTGAGTTGGCCTTGCTTTAAGGTGGAAGAAGATAAATATTTGGATCAGATGACCTCCTAAATCATACTCAGATTATCTAGTCATTTTCTTCTGTATTAGATTTATTCCTCAGTTATACTGGGGAAATGCTGCCATAGTAACCAAAAACTGCTCCTTGCGGCTGTGGAAGGAACACAGACCATCCCAATGCTCCTAAGACTTAGCAATACTTAATGCGAGAGAAACCAGCTCAACAGTTCCAGATTCCTCGTGTAGCACAGAGCAAAATTCAGGAGTTAGCTCTTTTTTCTCCTTTTTTTGCACACAACATGGAGTGTGATACATAAGTGATGCTTAATCAGACATGCAACGAGTTACCACAGTCCTCTCGAACCAAAGGGGCTTTTGCTATCCCATGTCAGCAGCTTCATGCTCTTCGTGCCGGGACCAGCCGGGTAGGGCTCCAGTCTCCAACCGCGGAGCTCCATCGCCTCGCCGGGCACCTCTGCCCGGCCTGAGCGCCCCGGTACCACCCCACGGGAGAAAACCCACCGGGAGGCCGCTCTCCCTCCGCCTGCCGGCACCATGGCGGCTCCCACAGCCCAGAGCCCCGCAGCTCTTCCCGCGCCCGCTCCGGCCGCAGCGCCTCCTCACGCCTGGCCCTCCCGGGGCCGCCACGCCCAACCCCACAGCGTTGAGAAGAGGCACGGAGCCGGCGTCCCCCAGCTAGCTGGCGGTAGCGGTGAAGGCGGCGTGGCGGCACCGCCACAGAGAAGGAAGAGGCGGAACAGAAAGAAGAGAAAGAACCCCAACCCCGCACTTAAGGTTCTTCTTACCCGAATTTACCGCCAACGGCGCCGCCATCTTAGCGAGAAGGAGGCGCGATCACCGCGCCGCCGCCCAAGAAAGGCCCCGACAACAGCCGGGGCTGCCCGCTGCGGCGCCTCCCGAGAAGCGCAGCACCGTCCCGCCGGCTCGCTCCGCTGCGGGGATCAGGCAGCGGTTACCACGGATCCTCCCTTTTCCGGGCTTAGGGGCAGCCCAGCTGGCGCCAGTTAATGAACGGCCTATTTCTGCGGCACCGGCAGGGTTAGGCCGGTATCGCGGGCCCTGCTCCACGGCCTAGCGGGAGTTGTAGTCGGAGAGGGCAGCAGCGCTCGACTCTCCATGGGAAAGTTGCGGAGCGATAGTTCATCGTGTCCGATGCTTGCGAGTGCGAACCGCCTCGAGGTGGCTGCGGGAAAGGGAGAGCGCTGGGGCTCTGTCTCCTCTGTTGTCAGTAACACCGCGGTTCTGCGCCCTGCGGTTTTCCCGCTCCTTCCTTTTCCATAGCGTAATGTTGTCTTTCGTGTCCTGCCCCATAAGCGGTGCTCCTTGAATCGCAGAATGCCTCAAGTCGGATGCTGCACCGGCAGGTAAATTGATTAGAAAGTTTTCAATTATTTTTTTCATTAGAGAAAAAAAAAAAAACCCACACTTTTTTTTTTTTCCCCAAAATCCAAATAATTTCAATTTCTATGGTTTCAGATGGAAGTCTTAAAAAAATTGAATAAGTAATTTGTAAATGTTTCAGTGATGGATGATCCTTATTTAAAATGCAGATAATCAAAACAGCAATATTCACTTCAAACCAGTAGACTTAAGTCTTTTGTTCAACATTGTTAGCAGGTGTGTGGTTTTTAAAACTCGTGTTTCTTGGGCTTCAACAGGTGACATAAAGTTTACAATCTTTATTATAGAAACAAAAGCAGCCCTGACACATAGGCATTATCCTGGGAAAAGAGTTGCATTTAAACTCAAAGTATATATAAGAAAAAAGTACCAGGAATGAAGAAAAAGCAAAAAAGGCATTTGGACACGTACGTGTTTGGAGTTAAGGAACAAAAACTAGTTTATTAGAAGTATCCCATATCTGAAGTCCATTTACCACTCTCTCTCCCAGTAGTAATTGAGTTTCCTCATGTATTACTTTTAAGATAAAAATTTCCACCAGAAATATGTATTCATTTTTAGTGCCAGTAGTTTACCCTCTTGAACTTCATTAAAGTTTCATGGTTGCAAATCCATGTCCAATGAACTAGACCCATGGGAAAGTGCCAAGATAACTGTCTTTTTTTCCCTAAATCTTCCCTATAGTGGGATGGCACAGGAGGCAATAGAGAGAAAGTGGTGATTGTTGGGAGAGAGTGAATTGGCAAGGCACCTATAAGAAAAAAGAGACAGAGACCAGAGAAACAGTTTCATTAGGATTAGACAGAAGAGAAAGAAAAGAAAATTTAAAAAGGGGAGGGTGGTGTAAAAAGTCTATCCTGTCAAGAGCAGCGCCTCTCAGAGTTCAGCTGATTAATCTGTTCTCCTTAATTTGGCCTAATTTGTTCATTTAGTCAAAAAGCTTAGAGTGCCTTAATATTTCCCTTTTCCTGGTCTTAGCCATCAATTAGAACAGACCCATTGTAATAAGAATGGTAGTGAATTATTTTATTATTCTAGGAAAGGAAGACCGACAGACAAGAAGTGAAAGTAGAAAATAAGTGAAATAACTTCACAAGCAACAGACCTAAAGCAGCCTTGGTACCTGGATACAGCATTCCTGTGTCTTCTCCAGTGTACCCATCACTGCAACACCATCGCTCTGCTCCTACGCTGCCCACATGCCAGCTCAAGACCCATGCATATGAAAGGCAGGTATGATAAATGTGGAGATGCATGTGTTAATCACCCAGCCATGGCAAACATAATGAATAGCATGAGGTTTTGCTTCAGCCTTTCCAACCACAGAGATCCTAATTTTGATATTTTTTTCTTTATACATTCCCTGATTTTCACAAGCTTTTTGAGGACATAAATTTTTGAGCCCTTTAGGCCTTGATCATGTTAGGTTGGAACTGGTCAGGAATTGCAACAGGTTCAAAAGTTACTGAAAAAATTTGGCAGACAGAGTGTGATTTCCCGAGCCTTGTTTCCTTAAGAAACAAGACTGGGGGGAGGGGGGGAAAAAAAAAAGAGAAAGAGAAATAAATAAATTAATCCATTTTTTGAAAAGCCTTCCCCAGGCATTAAGAGCTGTCATATTTCTTTTGGCATTCAGATGTAGCCAGATTGAACACACACTTTTTTTTTTTTAATCTGTTGGAGGAAAAAAAAAATCCTTTCTAACCACTGCAGATTTAATATTTTAAATTTCCAGATAATTCTTTCCTCTCCTTGCCAATTGACGAATGGTCACATAACAGCATGAAAAAAAATCCACCCTGAAAAGAGTGCATAGCATGGGGTAGGTCACCAGGCAGCTGAACTTCAAAAGAAAGATACCACATTTAACTCCAGCTGAACAGCACTTATTATACTCTTCCTCTGTCAGCAATGTGATATTTTAATGCAAAGTAGTTGTGACAGTACATCTCCTAGTATGGATGAAGTAAAGAGAGGTATCTGGATACGCCATACCATGCATTCTGCACATATTTATATTGGCATAACTGCATCCATCTGTGCTTTGATGAGTAGTCAAGTCCATGAATAATAATTCTTTCTTATTCTTGCTTTATTTGCTGTCCTTTAATTTAGGATCTTATTGTTTACCCGGGATCACTGGCTGGTTTGGCAGACTATTTTTGCCAAGTCACTATAGGGAAGGAATACCTCGTTCCCCTTCCTAACAGTAGCTCTCAGCAAGTTCTCCAGTACAGCTGGGTTCAGTGAGGGACACCGGCTTCTTTCATCCTTAATTACTAGACAGAAACCTGTGAAGTATCAAAGGGAGGCTGATACTAAATACCTGGAATAGATACTAATTCCTTTGGATTTCAGGGAAAGGAGGTCCCAGATTGCCTGTGAGGTAGCAAATTCGTGTGGTGAGACACCTTCATGTAAGAGATGTTACTTTCTGTAGGTGGAAATAACTACTAGAAGTAACTAAAATGAACTTCACAATGGGAACCTGCTCTTTGACTGGAACGTCTAGGTGGTTTGTGATGTACTACAGGTGTAACTTTCTCAATTTTAATAATACTAAATTTAGTCACTGTGGTTTGTAGCCAAATCACACATTAAGATATGAAGATAACGATGATGATGATATAATTTATTTTCTTTACATTTTATTATTATCAGGAAGAATAATTATTAGCAAATAAAAAGTATTCCAAGGCCCAAGAGTGCATGCTTAATTTCCTACCTTTAATCTTGAGTGTTATTGTAGTCACATCCTGCATGATGGAGTAAGATGAAAATTAAAAGGCTTCTCTGCATTGCAGCTAAAAAAGATGTCTTGCAGAAGCACATCTATATAAAGAGACCAGTCCTTACATTGTGAAATATGCCTCTTTACCCAAAGTCAAAAAGCATTTCTGGCTACTGATTAGACCATAAATCTTCCTTGAGCTTTTATTTTGTCTGACACTAACTCTGCCTGTGCATCTCAGCTTACTGGTCTGTAAAAATGGGTATAACATTTCACAGCAGGTCTGGAATGCTGATTGACTGCATCTTTAGCCTGACCCTATTTAACAGAGAAAAAGAATTTTATTTTTTGGTTACATTAAGTTGGCAGAGTAAAAACCCCCAAATTCTAGTAAATCTTGGCTATTTTTTTCTGGAAACTTAGCTGGCTACAATCCTGTCCTCCTTGCAACAAGTGTGGTTTATACATCAGGATAGGTACGTCAGCATCAAATCTTAGAAGAAAGCCTAAGACCTTTCCCTGCAGCAATTCTCAACAAAATAAGTTTGTAATTTCTCTGTCTTCCATTCTAGATTATTTCTATTGTCACCATGGTATCTGAGCTCGAGAAACTGCATGAGGTTGCCGCTAGCTTGGCTAAGTGGTTTGTCTAGTCCAAGGCAACAAAGACCCCAATGTTCTAAAAGTTAAATTAATACCTTCCTCGGGGTCTGGGAGCAGGGGAAGAGGAGCTGAACAACAGTGAATGTTGCCCTTCCTGTGTAGGGAGGGCAATTATTGACTATAGGCATCTGACCAGAAATTAATGCCTTGATAAACAGTATCAGTAATTTTCCTGCTTGACAAATGGGTCTTTATGCTCCTTGTTCAGGCTTCAGAAGTAAAAATGAGCATACTGTTCTTGATCATATGATGTACTGTGAGTTAATTTTTTACTGCTTTGGGGCCCTTAGAGCTGTCTTGTTATTCTTTCTTCTCTATCCCAGTATAAATAACAGCTTTTCTTTTTTGTAATAATTTCTCCATTCAGCTTCTGAAGTGAACAAAGCAGTTGCTAACCTGGGACATAATATGATTATTGTAATGATGTGGCTGCTGGTAATTGACAACAAGAGGTAGAGAAACATACAACAGTGGAAATGGGAAGACAAAGTGCAAGCAAGTGAAGATATTTGATCTAGTATGTAAAAGTGTTGGCACATCAACTGCCTTATTAATATTCATTCTGTTCAGTGATTTTTGTATCAGATTTACAGATGGTTGATGTTTCTGCTAGTTGCCAGTCCCACAAATTCAGACTTCATCTTGAAATTCATGCTGTTTCTGAAGCATGTTGTATATATTCTGCAGGTTCAATTATATACTTACTGCATTCTTTGGGGTTCCCATCAGAGAATGGATGTATTGGAATAGGTGTGAAGCTATAGAAGTGTAAGGTCACTTGGGAAGCACGGAAGGTGTGTGAAGTTGCTAATAATGTAAAGCACACGGTTTGTGTAAGCAGATATAATCATAGAATGGTTTGGTTTGGAAGCGACCTTAAGTATCATCTAGTTCCAACACCCCTGCCATGGGCAGAGAAACTTTCCACTAGACCAGGCTGCTCAAAGCCCATTCCAGCCTGGCCTTGAACACTTCCAGGAAGGGGGCATTCACAACTTCTCTGGGCAGCCTGGTCCAGTGCCTCACCACCCTCACAGTGAAGAACTTCTTCCTGAAGTCTACTCTACATTTACCCTTTTCATTTTAAAACCATTAACCCTTGTCATATCACCACATGCCCTTGTAAAAAATCCCTCTCCAGCTTTCTTGTAGGTCCCCTTTTCAGGTACTGAAAGGCTGCTGTAAGGTGTCAGAAATTTCACTGGAAGTCACATGTCTGTTAAGGTCTCCTGCCTTATATAGTTATGACGGTGCTGCAGAAGGATAATGAGAAGCAATATTAGCTGTTCACAGTTAATGGGGCAATTGTTGAGACTACATGTTCAATAACTCCTACCAAGGTGACACCTTAGACATTGGAGCACTGAACTATGTTATGTGCTTGAGTGATCAAGGCTAGAGTTTATGGCTTATGCTCATTCAGTTGCTTGAGTGCTTAAGAGCAGAATAGTGGAAAAACCTTATCTTATGTGCAGGTTTCTGAGCTGCACATATAACTTTCATACCTTTCTTTTAGATTATGTCAGATGGTCAAAATTAATTTCCCTCAGCATTCAGGAACATTCCTATTCTAAATCAGACAAAGCTAAATCTTTCTCTTTGAAAGGTAGTGCTGAAAAACACCCCATCAGCTAATCTGAGCCCTGTGATAAAATGAGACCTAACCAATGAAGGAGACAAAATTCTCAGAGTTAATTGTGTGTGTCTGTAGATGTCCAATACGGTGGAATGGTAATCCTTTGTGTGCTTCTGCAAGCCAAACTGCTACTATTGTAGATAAACCTTAATGGAACTACATTGAAACATACTTAGAAGTATGGAACTTTTGACTCCAAAGTTAATAACCTACTGAAAGCATGCATACAAGAAATACTGATTTGAAGAACAGAAATTCCAGGGTCAAGACCTACGTTCATCATTATGGTTGACATCTTCATAGTGGGTCATACCAGTTAGCTTTAAGTTGACAGCAGTAAATTATGATTATGATCTCAGGATAGCTTTACATCCTGTGCTATCTCTTTACAAACAACAATCAATATTTGCTTGGAAATAACTCAGAATGTGTCACTCAACTGCATTCCTAGGCATTTGCATATTAACAATAGAATTTTTTGGTTTTATTACGCATCCCTTTCAGTCTTATTTATGCACAGTATATCTGCAGAAACAAAAAGCTGTGGTGAGGTCCAGCCCAGCGGAAGTCTGAGATACAGACTCATGCTGAGACACTGAGGGAAAGGTTTGCTTGAAAGTATATTTAGACTGTGACTACACAAGGACACTAAGCTATGACAAACCCCTAAAAATGAGATGGCCTTACTTTTTATGAAGATTTGATTGTGCTCTTTGGGGGGCTTAGTTTGACATTGGTTTATACTGGCAGATGGTAAACATATCAACGTGCGATTTCCTGGAACTTTTCAGAACTTCTAGTGTCAGTTTTGAGGTGTGATCCAAACGCAAGCATTATAGGAAAGAGATATGACTGGAGGAGTTTTATATATATATATATATACATACATAGATATACTGAAGGAGTTCAGATTACTTGTTCGGGTTGTGAAGGGCTCGATAAATTCTGGCCAACAGCTTAACATGCATCTCCTACCTCCCATAAATGTTGGAGGGGACTTGGGCATTATATACTCTCAATCTCTCATTAGTGCCACTTCATTTTGCAAAAATAATCATACTTTCACTGGATATGGTACTGGAACCTGACAGGCAATGGGATAGAGATAACCTCATTCAAAAGACTAATCTGACCAACAGGTAAAGAATATTTCTCCTGCAGTTTATCTCAGTGATTAAGTCTTTTGGACAAAAATATCACTGTCAACCAAAAGAATTGAGGGGAACACAATCCAAGGCCATCAACTGCCTAGAGCTCTTGCTCACGTAATGTGACACTCAAATAGTAATTCACTTTCTGCCCAAATCACAAAGAAATGTAACTTGAGTGTCTATTACTTTGGAGAGTTCTTGAAAGTCTGAGCCATATGTGAAAGGGGACACCCCTTCCACCATCTCTGTCAACCTGACCAGCCATGACCTTTTTTTTCTTTACAGGTATTTCAAACCACTGTAGTCTGTATTCTAAGAGTGGATTTTTTTTTTTTTAATCTCAGCAAGAACAAAACCATGCTTTTATTATTATTGATCACAACCACTCTTTTAATCCTTTCTTGTTTATTTGCCTACTCAAATAAATCAGTGAGTCATGTAGCCCCAGTGCTTTCAAGAAACTGAATTCTTGTCTGAAAGTTCTGTGTCTTTTCTCTCTGTGCATGGCTCAATAAAATAACGATCCAAGTCTTACCTCACAATGACTTTCATGTATAACATCTGAAAAGGGACTCTTTGAAGAGTTAGGGTCCCTCTAGATTTAACAGCCTTATGCATTGCTAAGACTCCCTGTTCATAAACTATCTACCTCCTCCTTAAATACTGTGCAAACACAGAGAAAGTTAAGGAAATAGTATTAATTGTTGGTATTTAAAATTCAGGGGAAAAAATAAGGGGACAGTAAGTACACACACAACTGGTATCATCCAGGGAAGCGTATGTTCTTACATGATGCTTCTCTGCCCACATCCCTCTCTCATTGAAATGATAGCTGGAGTCAGCCATGTCATAGGAAGAACGTCTTCAGTAGAAGCCTGGGTGCTATGGCTAGAGCTAATTGACACAAAAACTGCTGTGGTAGGAGTATTCACCTTTCTGGTAACCTCTTGTCATATGCTGTGACATGAACAAACTGCCCAAGCTCAGCCTTTTCCCAGTGGTACACACCTTACAGGTAATTGTGCTGTTAGTCTGCTCCACGGCAGTTATCAACCCTCTACAGATTGAGCTGCCAGGGCTCACTCTTACAGCTTTTATTTAAAACAACTGCTTGAATTTCACAGATGCAAAAGCTTAAGCACTGGAGCACTTCCTAAAAAGAGGGCTTAGAGCTACCATCCTTTTGAACTTTTGTGTGCTGAATTTTTTAGAGGCTTCTTTCATGAACTGGTTGCATCATGACATGCAGAGCTGTTTTATCTGAATGTATGGAGGACATAACATGCCTAAGGTGGCTTTATTTATCCTCTTAATTCCTCAGTTATCTGAGATGAAAGGTACCAATTAAAGGTGAATGCTGTACCATAGCTAAGATTTCTTAAGGAAGTACACTGCTCAGAAGATTAGCCAAGCGACTTTTACAGTTTTGATTGTTCAGTCGCATCAACAATTAGAAAGCAGTGCCTAATAAAACTCAATAAGGCCACCACATTCTGCTTTGTGTGGGAGTACAACAGAACCATTGTTATTCTTTACTTCACATTTTGAGACCTGTGCTCTTTCTTTCTGCTCTTTTACCTTGCATGAAAATAGTTGTACCTCAATAAATAGATACTGTACTATTTAACTATTTTTAAATAAAAACCACGGGGATATTTTCACTTACATTACTAAGATTAGATAAGCTTGAATTTTAACTAGATCTTGAAGATGAAAAAATAACTCTCTTGGCTTTACTAAGATCTCAGCTGAGACAACTTACAGTTTACCTGTCCTAAGGTGAGAACCTATGACTTCACTCTGTTGTACAAAGGTCTGAGAATGCTTCCTCTGATTTCAGTACCTTTGAAGTAAGTCTGCAATGAGTCAAGGTATATATTGCTCAGAAGAATGAGGAAAGGTATATATTACTCAGAAGGAAGAAAGTCCAGTGTCTAGATTCCTATGTACAAAGAGGCGTAAAGAAGCAACCAACCAGCAACTCACTTCCCTCTCATCCCTGATTTTGGCAAAGTCTTTTTACCCAGGTGGGACATAGCTGGCTGCCCACCTAATCTTAAAGCTGTTAGACTGCTGCTTATGCACTGGAGAGTGAAGAAAGTGATGGCCCAGCTTGTTGGTGGAATGAATAGGTTGCCTCTGAAGGACAACAAAGCTGTCCACACGCTGTCAGAACCTACTCTTAGGCATCACCCTGTACATCTATTCCACAGTACATTCCTTACTCTTTTCTCTTAGGATATTCTTCATTACCTACTACTCTGCTTAATTGTAGCTTTACTCTGACATCTTTTCAAAATTTATTCCAACATAATACACTCAGGGGTTTAAAATTGGAAGATGAAGATTATGGACACATTTGGTAGAGTTTGGTGGGTGCCCACTGTTTTGAGTTTCTTTAATATCATAATACTGTACCCAGGGTTTTCCACAGGGTAGGTTTAATATTCAGCATGGAAATCCTGTCTGGGATACTTGCAGAATAGAACTGTCTTTCCAAGAAGAGTTTACACTGACCTCGGCAGAAGTTACATATGCTCATCTGCTTTGGAAATCAGGCTTGCTATGATGGGATCCCACACAAATACAAACACCTAAAAGTTTTGAAAGTTGTGACTTTTAAACATTACACTGGTTTATTCACTAGTTAGGAAAAATACTGCTAGGCATGGTCTAAAACCACACAGAAAACTGAGCATATCCTCCCTTTTCCCCATGTCAATCCAACAACTGTGCAGTACATTTTAAGGACCAGCTTACAGTGGGTTTGCATAAAGCAAATTATAAACGCTTCAGGCAAGCTTGACACAATACACCATCAGTGGAAGTGCTGGTGGCACAGCTGTGCTGAAGCTTTCTGTGCAAAACATCATTTCATTTTCCCAGGTGTGATACCAACACAAAGAGAGTAAGGAGAAGAAAGCAAAATGAAAGTAAGTTAAAAGTAAAAATCAGCACATGATTTACATAATTTAGCAAAATATATGTCCTAGCAGATGCTGACTGGCTACAGTTTGCAATAACCTATTTAAGAATCAGAGGCAATTCATCATTCCTTTAAAAAACAAACAAACAAACAAACAAACAAAACCCCCAAAAAAACAAAAAAACCACCAAGTGCTAGATCATTAGGAGTAAAACAAACTAGGTCTACCCAGGTCTTTGTCCTGCTTGCAGGAAATTCCCCTATTCATTCAGTGATGTGCCAATGTTTATAAAATGTTGCAGAGGAAAACAGTAAAATTTGAAAACGAATATGAAATAATTTTATGTATATAGATAAAATCCTTCAGGTGTCTTGGTTAACTTATACAATATGGTCAGGATACCAGCATGGTCTCAGCTTCCCCTGGACATGATTCCTGCCCTTGGTGGCTCTCAGCCTGGCCCTGTCATGCTGCAGGGTGCTGGAGGGAAGGTGGAGCAGAGAGGGAAAGAGAGCAGAGCAGCACAAGGCACACAGCACAACCCTCACTCTGTCAGCATGAAAAGCACAGGCTGTTATGAAGAGGAAGTGTTCTCTATCAGAATATAAGGGCCCAATTTCTCTGTACAACAAGCGTATCTATGTCATACAGAGTCTCAGTTATGGTGCTGCCTATATGCAAGACTGATCTTATTATTCTGGGATCTCTCATTTGTCATCATTACAGTGAGGTTCCTGCAGCTCCTTAAGGAACATACTCATATTTCTGATTAACAAATGCTTCAACTTTCCTATTTAATCTATTATTTTGCCTATCTAACCTATCTAATTTCAAGCTTGTCTCTCTATCAGCATTATTTATACAGCATAAAGTCAGCTGTGGTAGCTCACATTGCTTTGGCAAAAGGAAGTAGATCTGACTGGAAAACTTCAAGGTTGCAGCTGGAGATTGGCTGGTGCAGTATATTTACAAGCATCAAAGTTCATTCCAGCCCTTTAACGCAGTGTCATACTTTTTTGACAGGTGAGCTCCCATCACACCTTGCCTATGCAGAACACGAGCTCTAATGCCAGTAAAGTCAGTGGAAATTCTCGTCACTAGCAGTTCCTGTTTGTACGGCGGCCGTGGAATCAATGCGCAGGATCAAGTATTGCATTTTCTCAAGTCATGCACTTTTTATTTCATCTCAGCAAATCCCATACAGCTGAGGCATTTTTATAAGAATGTGAGCAATTTTGAGCTCTGTGGAAAATGCTGAGTGCTGTTGGATGCAGGCAGAGAAGGGCAGCAGAGAAAAAATACATTCCTTTGAACACACTAATATAGAAGGCAATTAAGGAATACAACAATAATGAGCAATCATTCTTGCTCATAATGTATGTTGTGCTTTACAGAGCATGTGAGGACTCCCTGAAAACAATTACAAGTGACATAATGAAGTCCTGTCTGCAAAAGAGTGTTACTTCAAATATTTTAGATGAGTTGGCCTGAATGCATTCGCAAAGATTGTTTTAAAGTGGTTGAGCTTTCTTTTTGCATGCATGAAACCCAGGCTCACAAGCCCACAGCCTTTGGCTATGAGCTGTGTCAAGCTCATGAGAGGATTCTGCCCATTTTTAAATTATTTTTCCTTGTTGTATAATGCCATAAGGTTTATTTGCTGTCTGGCCCCTGAGTGCCCTCTTTTGTTACAACATCATCTGGATTATTTATGTTATCATTCTCACTGAATGTTAATAGCTTCCTTTGCAATTCCAGTGTGTGTATCTCTCCATGGATTCACACATTTTTTTAGAGCAGCACCTCTTTTCCTCCCCTGATATTGTCTCATGGGTTGTGTGTAGCACATCCAGCCCCAGCTCTATGACACTGCCTCAAATATTAATATTTGTGAGTGTTGGCCAAACTGAATGCAAGAGAAAGACATTCCTGAGATACGGACCAGTGTCACCACAGAGCCAAATAATGCTGGCTGGTCTATAAGAGCATAAGGGATGTGAGCGGGACCTCCAGAACTTCTGATTGTCTGGAATAACAGGACAAATGTCCAGGATGAACTATGAAAGACTTATCCATGGGAAGTCACCACCGAACCCCAGTATTGTAATGTACCCAGGTCATTTACCACTGCTGTCAAATGATGCCACTTGAAATAGGGAGATGTAGAGATAATTTTTTTTTTTAAACAACTAAACTGAAATGCAAAGACTGAGGTTACAAAAATGCTGTTTGAAATCCCAATAGACAGCTTGAAAATGCTGCAGAGGAAAATATTCCTATCATGTCCTGCATTATACTGTAGCTCTTCAGCTCTAGACCTGGTAGTATCTGGATGCCACCAGTGGTGGTGGAAATGAGCTGTATGAACCATGAAGCTCTTTCCATCCATTTGGCACTGCCTTCGCTAGTGTGGTCATTGTGGTGCTCCACAAACAAGAACTCAATCTGCTGTCCTCACCTCATGCTGCTTGACTCTGCATGTGGGCTTGCGGCTACTCTTCCTGCTGCTTGAATAACCTGGCAGCACCGCATGAGTTAAAGGGAGTAGAGATTGCAGGGCACGCATATTTATTGCAACAGCAGATGCAGAAAAAAAGCAATAGAAAATATTCTTTGGCTTATAGTTTGTTCAGGACTCTTTAGCTCCTTTCACATTTTATGAGATGAATTACCAAAATTATACATTTCAAAATGCTGAGATTATGACACTTATAATCCAATCTTTAGCAATATAAAATTATTTGATTCAAGCCAATTGCTCTAAAGTCTGTTCCCTTCTGCTGCACACGATGCTGACCTGTGTGCACTGTGGGAGACCTTAAGGCAATGGGAGACTAAGGCAATGTGGGAGACTAAGGCAACTTTACTAGGCACAGAGCAAAGCAATGCAGGCGCCTTGGTTGCTTATCTCCATGGTGTCTCTCACTTCTGCAACCGAACACATTTCAGTACCCTTCTATGCAGTGCTGCATATCTTTCTGATTTATCCATTGCCTTTTTCAGTAAGACCTTTTTCTCATCTCTGGGATAAGAAAGGTGACTTCAAGGTAGCATTGCTACAGAGGTGCACATAGAACTGCAAACTTGAATCCTGTTACTATTCACCTCTCATTAGCCCAGCATCTTCTTCCCTTCACCCATTCTAACACCAGCACGGAATTCCTACAAGAAAGGAGATGTAGAGTGAAAGGTATCTTATTTTATGACACATTACTGGGTTCCCTGAAAGCAACCATTTCCCAGGGAAGCCCAAACTGGAAAAACAGATAGGAATGACATTCCAACCTTGAGAAACAAACAAACAAAAAACTGTTACCATTGGCACTGAGTTCAGTGGAGAAATGACAAATATCTGCAATTTTTCTCTGGCAACCAAGGCACCATTGTGATGAGGAGCATGAGCCTTGCGAGCTTCTTGATACATTAAAAATATTTCAGAAAAGGAGGAGAGGAAGGAGAAGTGCAAAGATTCTGTGCATGGATTTCAGCACAGGAACAAGAAGGCCAAAAAAGAGCTGGAAGGATACTTGTGACAACTTGTGTTAACTTTCACTTTTTTGTTAAGATTCAAAGGTGTTTGGGACAAGGGAAACAGGAGGTGTTGCTGTAAATTGTGCAGAAGGAAACAGACCTCTGAAGAATATGAGGACATTATACCGTTACCTCAAGTGCACCCTGAGGCTAACAAAAGTAGTGGTAGCTTCCCAAAGGTACCCACTGCACCTTTTTGAGAAAACAGGAGTGATTTCTGCTTTCATTTGCAAAGCAAGGTGCACTGTACATAAACTGCACTGTCGGAGTTATGCTAAGTAAAGATTATAATGAAATTATTGGCCAAGGCATCCCTAAAGTTCTCATTTTCCCCTTATAACGCAAAAAAAAAAAAAAAACAAAGATGCATCTCTTCCATATCTTTGGCTATAAGACATTCGTTTTTCACCCCTGTATTCTCTTGTTTATGGAAGAGCAGACAAATCCATCATACTGTTTCCCTGAGCATCATGGACACCTCCTCCTTCTCTCATGGATTTCAGACAAGACATGGTGAACATCTGCCCCTTGCAGCAAATAGGAGAGTGTTTGTAAGGCTCCTCCACCTGCCCTTCAATTTCTCAATAAACCCCTTCATTATTATTCTACAGTTACTCAGAACAGTCACACAGTTCCTTTCTCCAACACATTTGCCCCATAAAAGGCATCATTAGCCAGAGAAGCAGAAAGGTATCTCCCAGTGTGACAAAAGGAATGGACAAATAATTAACATCCATTACAGTCTGGGGAGCAATTCTTATTTTTGTTGCAGTAAATAAGGCTGAATTTAAAACAAACAAAAAAACCCTGACGTCAACGATCGTAGATCGTTCTACATTAATATCTGCAAACTTCCCATAATAATCGGTGAAGCTTTGCAGAAGATAGGAAAAATAATTTAAAAAAAATAGTAATTTTTTTTTCTATTTACGAAAACTGACTTTCATTCTGAAATATGGGTATACAGGCCACAGAATCACAGAACCATGGAATGGTGGGGGTTGGAAAGGACCTCTGGGGATCATCTAGTCCAACCCCTTTGCTAAATCAGGTTCATCCAGAGTAGGTTGCACAGGAACAGATCCAGGTGGGTTTTGAAAGTCTCCAGAGAAGGAGACTCCACAACCTCTCTGGGCAGCCTGTTCGAGGGCTCTGTCACCCTCACAGGAAAGTTTTCCCTCATGTTGTGGTGGAACTTCCTGTGTTCTAATTTGTGCCCACTGCCCCTTGTCCTATCACTGGGCATCACTGAAAAGGGTCTGGCCCCATCCTCTTGACACCCACCTTTTAGATATGTCCAGCCACTGTTTCCAGCACAACTCAGGATCATGAACTCTCCGTATCTTTAAGTATTTTCTCAATACCAGCACACCAAAACACACACAGAATATGTATTTCCAGCACACGCTGATAGACCAGCGTCAATCCAGTGAGCAGTAAGCCAACTGGATTGCTGCCAAGCACTGAGGCACTGATGGTTACACATGTCCACGTCCAGAGGTGCTGCTGTATTGTTCTTTTGTTGCTGAATATTCAAACTGCAGTCTGTACAAATGTTTTGCAAACTTTACCATCTTGAAGTCCCAGCATAATTACTCTCCATCCCAACCAGGCATGGGAATTACTTAAGCTCCACCACCTCCTTTTTTGCCAGTATAGGTATACCACCACCTGAAAACAGCTTGGTTTCACTCCAAACTGCAGAATCCCAGTAGGTTCCTATATTTGTTCCAGAAGACAGCAACCATGGAGCATTGCCCAGGAGAACACCTTCCCAACATGTGGCGTGAATCAATGCACAACAGTGCGTACGCAACAAATCATGGGGAAATGGAGGCCGAACCACAATAAAGAAATCATATGAATATATATTTTTACTCTCGCTAGTACACATTGGTTTTTTCCAAGCCAATGTATTATGAAAGCTTTGCCTTGTAGATATGGAAACAATTTCTTAGAAACAGTCCTGCTCCGTTATTCAACCTGTTCAAAACAAAATCCAAACATTGCCAAAAGCAAATAAGGTGTCAAAACGTGGCTATGTAAGACTAATATAATTTAAAAAATTACAATTACTTAAAAGCAGGAAAATAATTAAGGATATCTTAAATCTTACAATGGCCACATGATGGCCTAGTGAATTATTCTTACAGGTGAAAGCAGAGGTGGAAGTAGGGCTATGGGTAACCTTCAGTAAAACCTTCAGCCAAAGTAACGTTCAGCCATGTTGATTTTTTTCTATGTTATTATTGGATGCTGCTGAAATTTGTGCTCATACAGGGCTCAGCAACTGGATACGAATGGACTCTTACTAAGGGAAACACTCCTCAATACTAGATTAGAAGAAATACCGGAGTTCACTTAATAAACAGCCACAACTCTGACCACGAATTGCAGCTTTTACATATGTGATTTTTAATCTTGCTTTCTGAGTCAGAGTACTTGCTTTTATTTAAAACATTGCCAGGTATTAGGTGTGTCAACAATTACATTACTGATAACAACTACTCACATAATGGGTACTTTCTGGAACCTAATGGTTTATATATATGTTGATATGAAAATGTGAAAACTAGAAGCTTTTTGAGAATTATATTATTTCACTTATATATTCACTTATTTTTGATTAATATGTACCTATATAGAAGTATATTTTACTGTTTAATATATATGCAGAGAAATGTAGAATTTTTCACATATATAGATGTTTATATTCCATTGTGTTTTGTTTCTGAAAGAACATTTCATTTGTGTTCACATATCACAGCTACTACTGAAAACAGCATTTATTTTTATTCAAACCTGGGTCTTGCCTCCAGCAGAAGTGGTAAACTTAATTCATGGAGCTTTCCTGTTGTGAATATACTCACGTCGATATAAAACAGTATGTGCAAGGCGATGCTAACTTGTTTCAGGAAGAAAGATAAGCTGTGCCAAGACAAGACACTTCACTGTTAGTGGAACAGGCATTTTGTACACATCTGTAGTAGTGTAACACTTCAACCTAAGACACAAAAGTAAAGAAGAAAAACATCATGCCACTAAATGAATTAGTATGCCAGCACATTCTGTAATGAACACCTCTATTTCCTATCAATTGCTGACATAAGTGAAATTCACCTATTGTGCTGGTGAAATTAGCAATAGCTTCTGCACTGGAGATAACTGCCAATTAAATGCTTGGGATGGAGCTGCCTCTTTGGAGAGCTAAGGATGCCAGTGCAGGAGGGCCACTGGAAAGCTACAAAGATGGTGGGTAAAAGCACCTTTTTTGTCTGTTAGCTGAGGTGATGAAGTCCTTTGTGTGGCAAAAGGATTACAGGGAAAAAGGAGAGGAGAGTTACAGGTTCAGTTTTAACAGGCCCATCACCCAGGGCGTCTTCAGTAAAAGGAGGCAACAGAAGCAATGTAGTCTGTATGAGTTTCTGACAGAGAGACCAAAACTCTGCGTCTTTTTTAGCAGGGGAAAAATCCTTTTCTTGAGAATTTGCGGGAAGTTGCTTCTGCTTTCTTACAGCCCATATGCATGTAAACAGCATTTGCCTGGATTTTGTAAGTGAAGTGAGAAAACCAAGAAAACACCTTCTCTCGTGCCTTTCGCTTCCGCTCCAAATGGGGAATCCTGAAATGATAATAACAAAAATATGTACAGCAAAGAGCCGATACCATGCGAGTGCCTGCGGCCATCGAGAGCTGTGCCTGGGCACGGAGAGGTGCAAGGTGAGTGAGGGAAACTTTGATTACACAAAATCGAGCCTGGTGGGACAGCAGCACCAGGGTCCAGAAACTAGAGGTCATGGAAAGGGGGTCTCCAAATTTTGCAACTTCAGAAACAGGTGTCCTCGTTAGGGGAGCAACCTTATCCCACCAGGTCCTCGTTGAGGGAGTCTGTGAGGATAAAAAAAAAAAAACAAAAACAAACCCAAAAACAAACAAACGCAAAAAAAAAACCCCAAACCAACAACAAAACACAAACAAGAGAGAAAAATGGGAAGGGAAGGGTAATGGGAGAAGTGGCGAGAGGGTGCCCTCCCGGAGATGGGGCTGGCTATCTGGCGCGATGGCAGGAGCCACCGCCCCCGGCAGGTCGGAGTCCGGCACAGCGCAGGAGCGTACTCCCGCTCTCCTGGCGTGTGAGGGAAGGGACGGGCAGAGAGAAACCGCTGTCTGGGTTGACTTTTTGGGAGCCGCGTCCAGTGCCGACCCAGCCGCCGCCACAGCTGCCCTTGCTGACAGAGGAATCCCCCTTCCCGGCTGGTACAGCCAACAGCCGGCAAAGCCCGAGAGGGAGGTAGTCGGGGTTGCTTCGACCAGGCAGGGGAAAAACCCGAAGGCAAGATCAGCGAGAAGGGAAAAAAAATAAACAAAACTCAACCTAGCTCTTCACAAGTGCGCAGGTTTAACGACCACGTAACAGGTGGCTGATCTTGCAGCGGGTTTACGGCCGAGGGCTCCCCGGAGCGGGGCGCCGGACGGTGGAGCGGCCCTGCCTGAGGAGAGGGCTGGGGGACCGCGACGTTATGTGGTTGGCAGCGGCGGTGGAAGGGGAGAGGAACTGTCCCCCTTCCCAGCTCGTCACCGCACCTCGCTCGCCTCCGCCCGCGCTGCCTGGGCCGGCACCACCGCCTACAAGTCCCGTCATACCCAGCGCCGTCGCGGCCTTTGCCGTCGCGCCCCGTCCCCTCCTCCCGCCGTTATTCCCCGCCCACTGTCGGCAGCGCAAGCGCAGGGGAGGCGGTGTCCAGGGCAAGTCTCCCTAATGTAAGATGGTGGCCGGGCTGGCAGCGGAGCGCCCCGAGCTCGGAGATTACCCGTCTCTCGCGTAAAGGTCGTCGGAGCAGCCACCCAAGCGTCCGGCCGGCCACCGCCGTAGGTCCCGCCCCAGGAGCGTCGCTGCGGTTTTCTCCCCCTCGCTTCTCCTCTTTTCTCGCCGCCTCTCTCCTTCTCTCCCCACCCTTCTCCTCCTTCTCCCCTCGTCTCCTTCCCCACACGCTCGCTCACCCACCCACTCACTCGCCCACCCCCGCCGGCCCGGCCGCCGCCGCGCCGGTCAGCGTGAGGGAGAGCCGCGCACACGCACCGCGGTCCGGGCAGGGAGGAGGAAGA
>JAAGNO010006981.1:0-18434 GCA_033439905.1 Ceryle rudis
CACTGATCTCCAGAGGTCCCTTCCAGCCCCCACCAGTCTATGATTCTGTGATACTCTGCCCTGGTGTGGCCCCATCTGGAGTACTGTGTCCAGTTCTGGGCTCCTCAGTTCAAGAACAGGGACCTGCTGGAGAGGGTACAGCAAAGGGCTGTGAAGATGGTTAAGGGATTACAATGTGTCTCTCAGGAGGAAAGGCAGAGGGACTTGGGGCTCTGGAAAAGAGAAGACTGGGGTGGGGGGAATCTTATCAATGCTTATAAATACTTAAAGGGTGGGTGGCAGGAGGCTGGGAACCAGTCTTTTTTCAGTGGTGCCCAGGGATAGGACAAGGGGTAATGGATACAGATTTGAACACAGGAAGGTCCATGTAACCATGAGAAGGACCTTCTTTACTTTGCGGGAGCTGGAGCACTGGAACAGGCTGCCCCCAGGGGTGGTGGAGGCCGGAGACAGTCAAAACCCACCTGGACCTGTTTCTGCGCAACCTTCTCTAGGTCAACCTGCCTTGGCAGGGGAGGGGTGGGGGGTAGTTAGACTCAATGATCTCCAGCAGTCCCTCCCAGCCCCTACCATTCTGTGGTGCTGAGATCATCTCCACCCTGAAGCTTTCCATCCATCTCAGCCTTTCTGTGAAGCTACAGACAACTTCTTCGTCACTGGGAGAGGGTTACCCAGCCATGTCCCTTGGGTGGCTGCTGTCACATCCTGTGATGATGTCTCGAGAGCTACAGCAGTGCCCGGGGCCAGCTCTGTACTGAGTTTCGTTTCTTTCAGAAGCCTTTAGGTACAAGGAAGCGTGTTCTGCAACAACTCACAGGCTATTTATAGAGGGTGATAAAGACATATTTGCTGGGAGGCTGACGTCATCCTAACCACTCACACCACTACATTTCATAATGGAACTACTGATTTATCAAGCATGCTGACTTGCAAAGGCTCGCTCCCGTAAATCTGGCTACAGCTAGATTTAAAGAATTCAAAAAGAAAGTGAATAAATAAATAAGTGTGGCTTTAAGCCTGAATCTGTGGGTAAATGTAAACCAGGTAACACCACTGCTCCTTCACTGTGATTTACTTAACTGGATACTTGGAGAGGCTGCAGGTAGAACAACCCTGGCCAGCACATACAAAGCCTCAAAAAATATCGAAAAAAGAAAAACAAGCTCCAAAGGCCACTTAAATTGTAACCTATGTGCTAATTTTTATATCAAAATTAATCTTGCTGTCCAGTCTAAGCTTATTCTTAAAGCCTGTTCTTGTTGGAAAGCATTTGTAGCATACAAAGAAAAACCAACCAACCAAAAAAAAATAAAAAATCACAACTGCAAGCTGTAAATGCAAAGGTTTATGTTGAGACTCCATCAAGACATCCTGCTGTACAGGATCCAATTTGCTAATAAGGTTTAAATGTCATTATTAGAGAGGAAAATGTTTAACTTGAGGAGCTACCGAGAACAAATTTTACTCAAAGCCTGTAACAAAAGCAATGGAAAATAACCAAGTTGTGCAATGCCACCCTCGTCTCCCTTCCACCGAGGTTAGAATGGGACAGTTTATTTTTGCCTGCGCTCAAAGCCCTCCTCTCCCCTCCCTTTGGCTCCTTCAGCAGCAAAATTACCAGTAAGCACAAATTAGTTTGCACACGAGTGCCCAAAGCAGCTGAGGTTCACCAACAGCATCGCTACCCAGAGCAAAGTGTACAAAACACAAGTGTCTCAGCCCACCAGGAGAAAAAAAAAAGTCCTCTTGAGCTCAAGCAGCTGACTAGAAACCACCAGTTAGATGCACTAGAGGGCAGGTGAAAAAAAAAAACCAATTTCAAACTTCTGTAAACTTCTGAAGAACTCTTAATTAAAGCCATGAAGAGCAGCCAGCCACTTGCAAGGCAGGTTGTTGCCCTGCAGTGCCTGACCTGCCACCAGTGGTGCCTAAGGCAGGAGTTACGTGAAGCTGGGCAACGCTAATTTTTTTTAGTGCCGGTATTTCCTGAATGGTCCCACCAGAAAAATTACTCAGGAAATACAAAAATATCGGCTAATAAAATCACATAACAAATGCCACAGAGGGATGAAAGTTGAAATCAAACCACAAAACTACAAAGATGGTCTCTCTGCCCCTTATGAACCAACTACCACTGCAGATAGTGTGAGGCAACTACTACACGCAGCCTTCCGAAGGACGCTGTTACATTTCTGCATTGCTCCACAACCAGCATTTTCTCCTTGCCCAGCTGGTCTTGTTCCAGTACTGAGACCTGCGTGGCTTTGCCCACCTCCCATCCCCCATGGCTTGCAGACAGCTTCTTTCCAGACTAATGAAGCACTCAGAAATTAGCCCGTGCCAAGCAGTGGTGCCAGAACAATGTGCAGTGTCAAGGGCACGTAGCTTGGGTGGTGAGAGGAAACACTTTTGGCTGGGAAGGAAGAAATAATTCCTACTCCTCATCTAGAGAGTGCAGAAAAAGCACCCTTGAACAGGCTGGAGGTAAGAAGTAGTACTAAAAGACAGCCTTTAGCTTACAGCAGGATCCAGGGGTCAAGGTATGCACTAGAAAGTCTTCCAGCCTCCCCAGGCTGCGATTTGTCCCATGGGAGATTTGGCTTCAGGTGAGGTTGAGAGCTCACCACAGGCTGCCCATGGAGAGCTTGCTGTAGGGACAAGATGTCAGCAGGGGCACCAGAGTCTCAATAGAGCTTCTCTTAACCTTCAGTTGAGACAAAAACCTTTCCAATACAACTCAAAACCAACACATGTGGTATTTCTAGTGACTGAGTCTCAAGAGAGACTGACCAAGGCTTGCAGCAGGGTTGATTAATGTACGACCAGAAGGACTCCGATTACAGGAACGAGTGCTACCGAAGGCCCCGCGTGGGCTGGCACGCCTTCCAAAGCCAGCTTCCAAAAAGAAGGAACAAGACCAAGCCAGGGTATCACTAACATGACAGTTGGTGCTTTTATGTTACTTTGTGCTTTTTGTTACCTATCAGACAACCGTGTGTCCCTGCCCAGCAAGGGCTGCCCACATTGGGTCACCTCTCCTCTGCACAGGGAACGATCCCACCCACAACCACCTCCTGGTGCGCGTGAGCCCCAGGGAAGGGCCATCTGAACCTGTTTCTGAACAAGCACCTTCTCCGAGCTGCGAAACAAGGGGTGCTGCTGCGCATTCTTGGAAGAGCCAAGCTGAAGAACTGCAGCTTTTATGTAACACCAGCCCCTTCCCTCGCCCACCTGCACTGAGTCAGCACAGCAAGTTCTCCTCATCTGTACCTTCCTATTTCTGCTCCAGCTTATCAAATCTCCGCAGCCAACACAAATGGGACGTATCAAGGAACAACTAAAAAAGGGATTTTTCTTCCGTATGTTATCAGTTATTCCGCAGTAGGGTTTCTATTCACACCGCTATTCCAGTGACAGGTATCGCAGAAAATTACATCAGGTCTTTTCAGCCCTCTGACTCATACTCCTAAATAACTTCAACTCATTTCCCTACGCTTGTCTTGGCTGAAATCTAAGTTTTTCTTCTTTTAACAAACAAAAGTGCCCCTTTTCCAGGTGAAGATTCTGAACACTTTCACTATTCCAGCTAATTGTAGGAAATGAAAACAAAAGGGAAGGGATTCTCCCTGGCAAGACAACCCACCTACCTTGTTGCCATGATTACAAGGTGCAGAATCTACGCTGCGCACAACTCTCCCTGGGTCAGCTCCGTACAAAATGGACTCTCTGTATCCAGTCATTAAAAACACGGCCAGCAGGTTTACCATGAATAATTAAAGTTATTTTCTTGAAAATTTATGTGCTGCATTCACCCACAGCAGTTTTTATGTTGCTGCATAAACCCCACCCTTAGTAATTGAAAAACCTTTAGCGGAACTCCACCGTGACTGAACGAAGCCACAACACGAAGACGACACCAAGAGAGATATGCTATTTTATTTAAAATCAGACCACAGTAGATTACAGAAAGACTTATTATGCAAACAAATCCACTGTACGTTTCACAACTTGCTAGGCATATAAAACTGCCCCTTTGTTAGACTGTCCAGGATTACAGAGAGGAACTGTTCAGGTTGCAGGACGACTCCACCTCCCCTAAACTCAACGTTTGCCAAGTAGCTCTACACTCAGGCTAAAAGAATTGTCGTGTCAAGTTGAGCTCTGTATCTAAGTCATTATTCCAGTTTGAGAGGGCAGAGAAGTCCCAAAAGAGGTCGAGACTGAGGTTGTGGAAGTTGGGGCACTAAAGGTAACCATCACCCATGACTGTGCCCAGGGCTCTGCCTCCTGGCATCACATGAAAGCTTATATTCTCTACAGTCCCTCCAGGGTCACTGGAACAAAGGTGACCTGTGTGGAGTGGCTGTGCTAGAGCAGCTGACTCCACTTCCTCTAGGAGAGAGCACTGAAGTGCAGCAAAACTCATCCTTGAGTTGGGAGCCGTTCAGTGCTGACCGTCAGTCAAACACCCTAACCCCAGACAATCGCGTTATCGTAACTCACAGAGCTGCAGACGAAAGTACTGCCATCCACAGAGAGCATTTGCAATGCTACCAACACTCCAAGGCCGTGTTACACATCGTGTTTCGGATTCTTCTCCACTCCAATTGCTTTGGGGAAGTATATGCTATTTGCAGCAGACATTAAAAATCCTCAAGACAACATTATAATATATATATATATATATTTTGGCAAGCGTACCGAGCCACCCCATCTCAACTCTCAGCTTGCCTATGGCATTTTAATCTCACTATCTTAGAAACAGTGCAAATTAGTACGATTCTAAACGTCCTACCCATAGCAGAATTTATTTATTTGCTCTAACAGAACAGGATAAGCTGTCCCAGGGCAACAGGTCAAAAGCACCGATGCATCTCTTGCCCAACTCATTCAGGTTAGTGTTTAACATTTGTTTTTGAAAGGATTTAAACAGCTTTCCACAGTCTTTTTTTTTTTTCTCTCCTTTAAACATCACCAGCAGTCAAGTATATACAGTTTGTGCGCACACACACACACAATTAATGGCAAAATGTTTCCTGTGAGCAGCTGGATTTCAGTTAAGAAATTGCTATAACTGAAACATCACATTAATTACATTGTGTTCCGACTTAATCCATCAGTGAAGGCAACTCTAAGCTTACAGAGAGCAGATACAGCCTTTGTTGGGGTTTTTTTTTCTGAAGTATGAGGGTTTTTCAACTTTCTTTTAAAAGAAAGTGCGTGCTCTTGGAGAGCCCTTAAATTAGAGTTAAGCAATTGCCATTGAAATGATAAAAACGCTAATATCCTACTTTTACAATCACAAGTAGTGATCCTAAGGCACATCAGCCACATGCATATGCAAGAATGCATTGTTTTGCTTTCAAGACAGAAAAAAAAAACCCAATTGCATTAGCTTTGTCTGTATTTAGTTTGCACAAGAGTTTGTTTCTAGAGAAAGAATCCCTGAAAGGTCACGTTATCACAAAAGTTACCAAAAGACAGGAAAATTTTCACAAGTAGTAAAAATATTTTTGGACTACTAATACCGATAAAGTTAGATACAGAAAACGCAGTGCAAATTCACGATACGCTTATCGATCATCTCCATCACTTCTGAGGATTTTCAACCCTCGGAAAAAAAAAAAGCTGGCACTTGATAAGTGTCAAAAATACCTGGTTGTTTTTATTAAATGGTAGCAAAATTAATTGGAGAGTGTTTTAAAGAGGTTTTTGTGTAGCAGGCTCAAAGTATGAGCTTCTGTAGTCAGTCACCACCCTGGGAGCCCCCACCCACTTTAATTCTTCTTAGGACACAAATCACTTCTGACGTTCATCATTCAGATACAACAGTTGCCATCCAAATACCAGCACTAATAGCAGAGCAAAATTACTTTGAAACGACTCATAATTAACCGTGCTTACACAAAACTTCAGTGAGAAAAGATATTACACTATTTAAAAAAAAAAAAAAAAAGGAAATCCAAAACAAAACAACCAACACATCCTGTACCATCACTGGATTACAGAAAAAACACACTTTGCAAACAAATCCAATGCACACCCCTTCACAAAATCCCCCATCTGTAGAAACTTTCCAGACTTACACTGGGGAATTGGTTCAGATGCCAATAACACTGACCACCAACCTTCTGCCCTTTGTCTTCAGGAGGCAAAACAAGCCAAATAACCATATTTTCAGACTAGAGAGCTTCCTGTTATGAGCATCATTTCAGATTAGTATTTGCTAGCAACCACTACACTCCAGAGGAAATGATTAAGGGACGGTCAAGGGCTTTACGTAAAGGAAAAACAAAAAAACCAACTCTATTTTGACTGATGCTGTTTCTGACTCCCAAACAACGTAGTGCACTCCAGAACAATGCCATGAAAGGGTTTTGAAATAATGCAGGGGCAACGTCAGATTCTGCACTGAGAGCTTCTTAAATTACCGTGAATTAGTTGAAAGTTGTTTGTGGATGTGAGAAATTGATAACAAATTTACGGATGTATTTTGTGCAAGGAACAAAATTTGCCTTCCCCAATGCTAGATTAAAATACCAGCACGTGTCTGCACCTCAGGCTTCAAGTTCACATTGAGAGTAAAATGTGAGCTCCCCTGAAAAGCCTCCCCCTCCAGCAGCAACTCAAGAATGGATTATGTAAGATGCAAACAGCCACCAGAGCGCAAAAAGCTTTTCTGTTTCCTGCTTGCAGGGAAACGTTAACTGCAACTTCCAGATAGACAGGCCTGCCAAAAACTGCAAAACTAAAGGAAATGGGGTAGGTAAAATTTAGTTCTGCCAGGTGAGAGACTGAGTTTGAGGGATAAAATGAAATTGTGGAGCTTCAAGTGGGTAATTACATGCTGTAAAAACCCAGTATTTGATTAAGAAAATACCCTGCCTAGATTCCTGGAATCACATGATATCAAAAGCTAAGCACCTGTGTAGAAAAATCACTTGTGTATCCAAGGTGTGGAAAAAAAAAAAACCCCAAATAAAACAACTGTTAAGAAAAAGAGTCTTAATAGGTAAGGAAATAAAAATGCCCAGTAAAATTTCTATAAAACTCTAAACTGGATCTACAAACAGTTTAGTTTTATTTCAAGAGACCAGGACTTTCAGGCTATCAAGTTACTTAAGAGCTGGAGGGGCATGTTATAAAAAGTCTAAGGTAACAACTGAAATGTAGAAATGAAACTCTTGTAACTTTTACCGTCTAAAAAGCAGACAATGTTTTCTGACAAGAGTTTCAGCTCAGTGAGCTCCGAAAACACGCACCTGGCCACGAGTTCCGTCGCCTGGGCACACGCAAGGGATGCCGATGTGGTTCACTGCGACTCTTTGCCCAGTATTCAGATACAGTTGTTCTTATCCAAATACTGGCTCTGATAAAAGAATTCTTTAGAGAGACAACCAGCTCCCAGTTTGCCACACATACATCCAGCTGCAAAGACAACAGAAGAGGATGCTGATTTACCATTACTAAAGAATTCAGAGCGCGATTCGATTCGTAATGCCAGGAAATCCACCGTACGTTGTTTCACGATCTGATGGATTTACAAGATTTAGACCTTATCACCTTCCTAGAAAAATCTTATTGTCGCTGATGTCTGAAAACAAAAACAATCACAATTACCAAACGCAATCGCAAACCTCTGCGCCACAGCTCGAATTGTGTACTCCATTGTGCAAAATACAGAGGCTTCCCATTGCCTACTTTAAGTCTCTGATGGGGAGAGAAAGGAAATATAAGCACCAATACATAAGTTAGGCGCACCAAAATATTCACTGGAGGATAAAGCCAGGGTGTGGTGGAAGGCGAGGCGGTCTTTGGGGAAGAGCAGGAGGATACTGCGGTACAAACTGAGATGGGTATCCTGGCTGGGGCACTGGACTTGCAGACTGAACTCCTGGGCGAGGAGGGAGAGGAGGATACGGAGCACCTGGATAAGAAAGAGCTGGTCCTGAACTCATGGCTGCAGTAAAAGGAGTAGGAAAGCGTCCTGCTGGGACCGAAGACGGCGGAGGGGGTGGCGGTATCCGTCGGGGCACGACGGACGGAGGTGTGGTTGCATCCGAAGTGTAGGAATCTTGAGGTGCTGGTGTTGTCTCAGGTGCTCTCGGCTGAGCCTGTGGCTGAACCTGTGGAAGTCTCTGTCCCTTCAGCACCATTTCTTGGAGCTTCTCGATTTTCACGCGTCGCAGGTGAGCCAGTTTACGCTTGCTCTGGTACTCATCAATGAAGGAATCCAGCGGTATTTCACCATCGAGAAATTTTTCTGCCATATTCTGTCAAACACAGAACAACCTCTTAGAAAACAGCATACTGCAAGAGAATCTAAATGGCTTATATCCTAAAAATAGCATCCTTCTGCCTGTGATTTTCCAGCTTGCGTATGGAAGATGACTGGCACATTAAGAATTCTGAGCAGAATTTTAACTTAGTTATTACTCAGAGGCACTGGGAATTAAATATCATTTTTGCTTAAATTTACACTGAAGCAACAGCAGTAAGAACATCTGAATGTAGCTCTGAACATTCTCCTGATCATCTGAGATGGGGATGAATCAAGCTCAACAGCTTTCCAGATTGCCAGCTAAGCTGAATTACAGCCCAGTACTGCTTGCATTGCCAACAGAAGCAACGAGAACTCCGCAAGACGCGGTACAGAGAGGCAGATTATTGCTAAGCCACGTTTAATACGCTTACTTGTGGCTTTGGGTGAATGATGTTTAAGTGAGGTGACCATAAACATAATCACAAAATTCAGCTTGGCCTGGGAATGTCTTTTTGTGTTCACAACTCAAGGCCAGGAAGCATTTTTTCCCCCCCTCTAATATCACAGAATGTTGGGGGTTGGAAGGGACCTCCGAAGATCATCGAGTCCAACCCCCCTGCCACAGCAGGACAAACACACACTTATAAAAAATGTCCTCTGGGCAAATCAGCAAACAAACCCAAGCAATTCTTTATTCTGAAAACAGACCACCCTTCAAGCCTTTGTATCACAGCAAATGGTGACCACTGGCACCTCGACAGCTATGTGGAGGTCATTATGGATAATTTCACCAGAAATGCTGGAGGAAAACCAACACGGGCACAGCGTTTTAACTGACGTTTGTAATGGGTTAATACATATACCAGGCAAACACCATTGAAAAAAATATTTCATATTTATAATGCTATGAGTTTGAAGGCAATGCCGAGGAACTAAGAGGGTTTGGGTTTCTTTTCTGAAAAGAAGAGTGTTTCCTCTTGAACGTCAAAGACGTCAAGAGTAAAAAATTACTCAGATAAAGAAAAATTCTCACTGACTGTTCAAAGCAAAGACCAGCCCGTATTCTTTAAACCATCCCTTTAGTCTGTCACATGCTCAACACTGGCAGCCTTCGGTAACGGGTGTAAGAGGCAGAATTGAAGTGTACGGTCATTACCTCCGTGTCTTCCTCAATCTTAGCCCCCTCTGTCTGAAGCAGCGCTAGCAGCGTCTCCAGTGAAGCGTTACTGGATTGTCTGTCTGTAATGGCACAGAAAGAACAGTAAATGACAGCTGGCTCTGAGTGACTTCTAACAGAAGCTACGAGGCCCTCAGCAAGCCTGAAAATTTCTAAGGCATGTATGTGCAACCAGCACACTCTGTTGTTCTAGACGGGAGGATCCACAGGAAGAAAATAAGTAGTTCAGGAATACTGTCAGAGTGCTGCAAGCTGGAATTTAATTACAATGATATATTTCTTATATTGAAAGACAGAGTGCAGTATCAGATGTACAACACTTTATCATTCTGGACAAAATGAGAAATGCAATATTCCATTCCATTTATGATTAATCACCGAAAATTCAGGTTTTGTTCTGCTTTTTAGCAAGGTAAATTAATTTAACATTTAAAGAAGAGTAGGTCAACAGCAGGTAATAGAAAGAATCCACAGTATCTGTTACTGGGCATAACAGGCACTTAATAAATCACTAGAAGCTACGATCTATTTCTGAATTAGACGAGAATGACATTTCATTTTGTACCCTAATTCACACAGCTCAAAACCAGACACCAAAAACCAAATGAAAAAAGCACGTAACAGATTTACATTCACTTAGAAAACAGCAAATCATAATTGTCAGCAGAAAATGTTACCTAGTTTTGTTTTCTTTATCTGGTACGCTTCAAAAAGAACTTGCAGCTCTTGATATTTTTCAGTTAAATTTGATTTCAAAGACTCCAACTTTGGCTGGTACAAAAGATTGCCTTCTGCCAGGCTGCGGTTGCTGGCAAGAGTCATGTCCTTGCTGTGCTGAACATTTTGGGCCTGGGAATTAAAAAAAGAGAAGTGTGTGAAATGACAGTGAAAATATTAAGCAAGACTAAGGGTTATTTGAATGATATGAGAATTTCAAACCTTCTAAATAAACTCTCTGTAGTAATTAATACTATGGTATTGGACCTGCAACTAATTTTACTACTACTAAATATAATACTACTACTTTTATGTAATGAAATACTTAGCTGAGGAGAAAACAGTCTCTGGGAACTCACTCTGACATTTCTGCTAAGTGACAGAGAAGTGTAGTTTATGTCACCCAAGTTTCTTCTAATTCTTGTCAGAAATTTTGGTGAGGTCTGACCCGTTGGCTCTTGCAGCTTTGAGAGATGGGATTTCTACATTCCCGTCCTGCTGCCTGAAGGTGCTTTGTATGAATTTTTACTCATTAGTGAACATAGCTAACACCTCACACACCACCCTTACTATTCCCCCATGATGAACATTGACAGATAAAGCAACTGTTGCTCTTAAAAAAACCCTCTCTGAATCGCAGCAGTAAGATGCAATAAGGCTGCAGAAGAATGTCACCTCTTATTAAAATGCAGAAACCACGGACTGCATCATTACTGTTCCTTCTCCAGAATATTCCTCCCCAACTATGTTAAATCAAGCCTGGATTAATGCCAAAGGCTTGTTTTTCAGTTCAATCCTTCTGCTTAACATATCCTAGCCTGAAGACATTACTCCTAAAGAACAACCGACAGTTCTCACAAACCCATGATTCGGCAGGTTCTGAGTTTGCTCACAGACACACGCACGTGATTTTATCGAGAGTCTTCGGGAGCTTTGGGAAAACTGAGTGTTTGGGGAAGTCTGCCCTGGATGTCACATTTAATTCATTATTCAGACATCAAAAGGGAAAAAAAAACCCAACCCAAGCGGGATTTGATTTCAGTTTTTCAGTCTGTATCAACAAGTGGGATAGTTTTCCCCATGGCGCAAGAGACCGATTCTATTAAGCTGCCTTTAAAATCAGCGAAACGTCTGGCACGTCTTCTGTGACCTCCTACATTAAGACGCCCTTTTCTAGCCCCCATCAGCACCTTTCAGCTCCAACAGGTCTTATTTACGGACAGTTGCACTGAATTCCATGTAAACACATCGTGCTTTCTTCCTTTCACGCTCATGGGTGGCTACAGGAGAGCCACACCCCAGCAGCGAGGAAAGAGGAAACCTAAATGAGCTGTTTAAAAGCCCCAAAAAAGGACAGGATCAGAGTTCAGGTGTTTTTTTGGCAGTCTGAGCACAAAATTGGGTTCGTCAGGTGAAAATATTTTTCCAAGCGTATCTGTTGTGTCTTTGAAAGAACTTACTTCCTCTTGACATATTTACACACTACTTTAATCTGCTGAATTCACAATTGGCTCAATGTAAAACACACCTTTGTCTCCAAATATTGCTCTCCAGATACCAAAGTTTTTTCTTGTTCACCCTGTTCTTGCTGAGCCACGTTAAAAGAAAAAAAAAAAAAAAAAATCAAGTCAAGGATAATGCCAAGTCCTAAATTCTACATCAATAAAAATAAATCATATTCCAAACTGTGAACATCAGAGAAGCTGTTCTTGTGATACTGTTTTGTCCTCTCGAGAGTCTCACATCAAGCCTCAACAAGCAGCCCTATCCCCGTGTTCAACTTGAATCCTTTCCAGGATGAAAATCTTCTCACTTTTGAATCCAATGCAAACTAATTTAAATTAAACTCGTTGCTTCCCTTTGTTTCTTCTCATATGATCCAATGCCGTTAAGCCCGTTGCTTTCAGAAAGCCTAAGTCCTCCTAATTTACATTTTTTTTCTAACTACTATGAGGGGAACTAAAATACACACGATTTAACAGCTTAATTACTGGCATCCAGCTTCTTACCAAATCACCTGCCATGACACAAGCTTTGTTAACTGCCTGTCTTCTGAACTGCCAGCCAAAGAAGATTGCGTGCAAAAAGATTGACGGTTCCTGATGCCTCTCCTCTTTCACCATTTTAATGAGCAAACTACTTCCTGCAAGTGACTTCAGTTTGATCTGGTGATTGTAATTTCCCTGCTGATATTCTCATTGCAAAGCAGTTGTGCAGTCAGTCTGGGAAGACCAGTTTTGAGTGACCTTTGATCTTTCTTCGGATTGAAGAACACGGATGTTTCCTCCAGAGAGAAAAAAGCCGGTGGACACAAACCCAGAACTGTCAAGAGCACAAATCCCAGGAATCTTATATAATAAAGAAGAGAAGAAAGAACTCCAGGTAAACAGAGAGAGTCACAGAAAAAGCTTAAGTCAGATAAGGCTTTTGTGTGTTTTCTAAATGCTACTTTTAAGTAGCTCTCCTGACTCAAGTATCACAATGTCCCTCGACAGGGAGGGGAAGAAGGAAGCAAAAGCCTAGCTTTCTACAATGATTTTCTGAGTAATCTGACCTTAAAATAATATCAAATGCATAAAGATGAATAAATATCAACATGACATCATGTACTTGACTTGTAAAAATAAGGGGGGAAAAAAAATTGCTATTATGACCTAAGTACATCTAACGCAGTGACATCCTTTCCTGTCCTTAGCATCTGATATCCAGTAATTATAGACTAAGCTTAAGCAAAAGTCTTAAAAAATACTTGTTTTAAAACTGAAAAAGGTTAAGCTATTTGTAATTGCACTTTTCAGTTACAGTGCTTGAAATTACCCAAGACTTAACGACTTAACTTTTTCCATATTATAGCACTTCTAAGGAAGGCACATTTTTTTTTTCTACGGAAGTTGAACAAAGACCGTGATTGACATTTAAGGATCAATTCAAGCGTCACTCTTGAAGCCTTCCCTTCCTGCATGAGTTCGTATCAAGTTTCTTATAAAAATGAACTGATGAGAACCTCAAACTGAATCTTACTCAAAACCGAACCAGTTCCTCAAACAGAAGGTAAACTTCAGAATGATGTTGAATGAAACTTCAGGAGGAGTTGGTGAAGATTCATCCACCTGTTAGGACATTTAAATGCCTCAAGAAGTTTGAAGTCTGCGGAATGTCTGAATTCTAGTTCACAACAAATAGAACAGATACGATCCCAACGCAACGTGAACACAGGCACGATTTTACCAACCAGAATAATCCCCGGCACTGACGTTAGGGTCCACATAATCAACTGTTCTGCAACTGTTCCGCCGCATTTAGAAGTTAATTCAAGGAATCCGAAAAGCAAGCACTGTGAAGTTAGCCTAAAAAAGGCCTATAGAAAATCTTTCACAACCCACTGACTAATGTAGAACAAAAAAAAAAAAAAAAAACAAACCAAAAACAACCCCAACCCAGTTGCAAAATCATCCAGGGGTCAAAGACACAGCAGAGCATGACAAGTCTATTAAGATTATCACGGCGGCACAAAGCCTGCTTTCAGCATCCATTCACAGCTTTCCACAAGCCCAAGACAATAGCCGAGCAAGGAATAAATCCAATTTAAGTTATTTTGTTGTCAAGATGTGCTGTGCGATACAAATGCCTATTAGCAAGGAACTGCTCCTGCCTCAGGTGTTCACCCGCCTGCTGGAAGTGCAACGTAAAAATTAAGAGCAAGAAGCCAGCGGCGTGCGACTCTAGCAGAACTGCCAAGCAGACTATTGAGGTCATGAGCTCTTCAACAGGCAGGAAACATTAATCTGAAAACCGATGAGAAACACCAGTCAGAATCACGAGATGTAACGAGACAGGACAATATTAAGGAGAACATATGCTTTTTCTTTTTTTAACTGCTAAGCTCTCACTATGAATTCTGAACGGGACAAATGGGGAGACGTTACTGAGCTGCTTATAAAAGGATTTTAATGGCAGAAGGATTGCTCACCACTGAGTAGACCACTCAAACCTAATTGTGTGAGCCGCAAGAAAATGAAGCCGTGGATAGACAGAGGTTATTAAGGAGGAAAGTTATGATTTATGCAGCGCTTCAAAACTTAAGATGCTTAAAAAGAAATAATTTGAGTAATTTTACACATGGATTTATTTAATAAGCACTTCCAAGAACAGGCACCACAACTGCTTGGGGAATTGAGATTCTACCACTTTCATCCACTGCAGCTTCGTTTCACCCCACTTGTAAAAAAAGGAAGGAAAATGCTGGATATAGTTAAAATGGAAGCTAGTCCTGGCTTAGCAAGGTTTTACTGTTTATCATTTACTCCAAACTAATGTTTTACAGCAAGAGTTACTGGTGCAAAACATCTCCGAGAAGCATCACTTCTGTTGATCCAAAAAGCACATTCCCAGAAGACCGATTCTAGACCAGATGCCTCCTGAGATGCAGTCTCAGGAGACTGAGATCCCAACTACCCACAGAGTCCATCAAGCTCTGCTATAATTATAAGCTTGCTTTGGTAAGCACCGTGGCAAGCAGTCTCTTGGTACTCTCAAGAAAAAGTCTCTTAAGAAGCTGTAGATAAAAAGTTTTATGTAGCACCATTTTAATGGCTTTATACACAGCACATGCCCACATTAGTTTTAGGTTTTTCTGGTCTTGCTCTAGCTTTTATCATTCCCATATTCTCTCTTTTGCTTACACATACTTGTAAATGAGGAATAAAATCTGCAGTCACGCTGTGGAAATGTAACGATGCCCACTGGGAGTGTCAAATGAATCCCTGAAACAGGAGCTGACAGGTGCAGAGCAGGAGGAGAGAGACTTCTGTTACAGAACAGGATGCAAGAGTGCTTTTCATCAAGTACTGGTGGATACACCCTCTACTAACATCTGTTTGCTAATAAATATTAATATAGATTCTAAAGTAATTAGTTTTGCTAAACTTAGGTCTTCTGATTACATAAGCACAAGCTTTAAAAATAACAGAATAAAGGTTAAAAGGTAAGTTGCAATTCCCACACGTTTACTGCAGAGGAAAGAGACACCCAGAACTGCAATTCACACTCATCACACACAAGTGGGTTACTCATTTGACGCTTAGCTGGAAGAGAAAAATCTATGGTTGTGACCAAGCCTAATTCCTAACTTCAGAACTAAATTTCATGTTTGGCAAACAAGAACATAACCACTCTCACAGTGTGGTTTTAGGACAGGAGTGAGAATCCAAGAAATCCGGGCGTGCATTCACATACTTCTAACTTGGACTTGCTGCACTGCCCGACCTTTTCAAAAGGCTTTTGAGAAAAGGACTGTGCTCAGAATCCTGCCAGCGTGCTCTGAAATCCTGGAATGAGAGGAAGGTAATACATTTCTGACTTCTCCAGTTCATATAATTACGGTCTCGAAGAGCAAATAATTTTTGGCAGTAGAACCTTAGCAGCCAGTAACACAGTGTCGCACCGTTACCAAGTAAAAGTGATGTTCCAGTAGATAAAAAGAAAACTCATTTTCACAGGAGAAATTCATCGAGCTACCACCAGTGTCAGGTCATGAATTCCCTCATCTGTGCTGTTTAGAGTAATCACGCTGAGATTGACTTGTATAAACAATGCCCTTTTATTTCATGAAGATGAATATTGTAGATGTACTCCAGAGAGCAACCTCCACGACTGTTAAAATAACTCCTTCTCAATTTTAAAAGACTAGGAGTACCAGACAATTGGCTTCCTTCCTCTTTCTATCAGACATGATGTTCATTGTTCAAGCACTAAAAGCCCAGAGGCTTCGAAACGAACCTTACAGGCAGAAAAAGCAGCAGCTTAGCTCTCTGGAGCCACAAGTTCACATACCTGGGGATACAGGGTGAAGGACACTGTCATATACACGCTACCCTGGTGAAATACGGATGTGGTGCGAGTACGCACAACTATCGATATGCACGCCCCACATGACATACACAAATCCTGCACGGGAGGGAATACCTTCCCTGTAAGGCTGGAAAGTGCCTATTTTTAGCTATTAGCAAGAAAGCCAAGTGGTTTTTCAAATCCTCCTCTTTGTGAACAAAACACTGGGATTTGAGCTGGGATTCGAGCTGGGATTCCCTCACAACAAGGGGAATAAAGGTGGTTGGGTTTTTTTTCCATTTCAATAATCAGCTTTAGCCACCTTTGCCTCTGAAAATAGAGATGATCTCAGGGACATGACTCAGGAATCTTGATTTAATTGGCATGCCACAATGAAATTACCAAACTAACGGTTTTGGAATAACCTTACAACCGACAACCGAAGACCTACACAAGTAGCAGTGAAGTCACCGTGGCTCCTCCTCCTTCATGCTCAGGATTTCCCTCTCTACCTCTTCCTGCCACACGCTTCACTGTGAAAACTCAGGACCCAACAGCACAAACTGAAGCAGTAAAGAGTCTGGTGGAGGCAAGACCCAAACAAGGGTCCTTCCAAGGCGGGTAAATGCATTTCTAGTTGAACAGACTGTAGTGAAAGCCTCTGTACACGACAAAAGAGGATTATACCAGGCAGCAGCAGAGCCCTATTTCCACACAGCCTGGATACCTTCAAACCTAGACACACTTTCCAAACACCACAAAATATTCCCTCAGGCCCAGAGGACTGTACAATTTAAAAGCCTTCTGTTGCCAACGAAAGAGGAAAACCAGAGGGTCAAACTGAGACTCTGGTCTAATTCTGCAGTGAGAAAGGATCTTTTCTACCAAGGTTATGAGGTTTTCTGTCACTTCTGACCTACAGTCTTAAGCGTGCATTGACAATTAATAAGAAAAGAGCCCAATGAGCCACGCCTTCTGCTCATGTTCCTTGTCAGAGGTCACACCGAAACCAGCAACACTGCACCCATTTATATCTGTGCAAAGTTAGGCATGTTATAACCCGTTCACTTTCCTTAAATATTCAGGTTTTATACAACAGGGTACTTCTGCCCCCCGTAAACCAAGGTGCCTCTAAGATCTCTGCCTGTTTTACTCCTCACTGCAGTATCTGTTTCTTCAGAGGTTTAAGCTCCCAAAAGATAAAACTCGTTACACAAAGTTCAAAATACAAATTGTTGCATCGTGAAGCAAATAACTTCCCTAGGACACCTTATTACCTTGGCCTCAACCTTCAGTGGGGTCTCTTCATCTGGAATACTTTATCAATTTGGTTTGAGGTGATCCAGAACAATTCCCTTGGAAGAACCAAAAGGGCAGGAATCTTAGTTTGAGGGAAAGTAATTAGAATTGATTTTACTTAATAAACTAAGCTTCTTTCTCAAGAATATATTGTCACTCCCCCTCCCCACCCCGGGGCTTTTATCCTCTAATTAAAAAAACCCCAAACAACCAAGACCCAAACCACCACCACCACCAAATGAGTAAATACAAAGCCCTGAGAAGTACAGCGCATTTCTTTCTTTTAACGTTTTCATACAAATGGTTTGATCTTATTTGTTGTTAGCTGACTCCACAGTTAAGAATCTTTCAAGCACATCTGTGGTCAAATAAGTCAGGAAGAGTCTCGTATCAGAACTGTACCACAGTGTCTACTAGCGTACAGAAAAACCAGTAAAAGACAACCACAGCAGCAGGAAGAAAACAGACTCCTATTTTGTTTTAATAAGCACAGATCCAAAAGCACGGCTTAGAGTCTGATGCACTGACAAAGACAATTCAAAGAGGCCAAACAAGGAGCAGAGAGCCTGACAGCCCTCCCTGCAGCCAGCATACCAACTCGGGCAGACAGAAATCTCTTTCATATTGCTTTGAATTAAAGTTACGCTGAGATCGAGACCGCAAATAGGACCGACTTCACCCTGACAAAATCCTTCAGCGTGGCCAAGGCACAAAACAAGGGCTGTATTAATGGAAAAACTGATCCCACCTCCGGTCCGTCCGTGTCTCCTAATTTAGTACAAACCGAGCATTTTCAGCCCGGGGCGCCCTCAGCCCCCCTCCTCCGACACCCAGCGCTCGGCAGAAGTGGCCGGGCACAGACACCCCCCACCCCCTTACCGAGGGCCAGCAAACAAAAGGCCCGGAGGAAGAGGGGGGAGGGAGAGGGACAGGCAGGGTTTCCCGCAGCACAGGGGCTCCGTATTCACCGGCCACTCCATGGCGGAGCCGTGACCGCCGAGCAGGGCCGGGAGGACGGGTCACCTGCGGCGGGGGCGGGGGGAGGCGGTCACTAACACCCCCCAAGCACCAACCGGTAATGGAGGAGCGGGACAGCGAGTCCTGAGGCTCCACTGGCAGCGCCCCGGAAGGCTGAGGCGGCGGGGGGGT
>JAAGNO010006983.1:0-22933 GCA_033439905.1 Ceryle rudis
TTCTCCTCTCCCTTTTTCTCCTCTCCCTTTTTCTCCTCTCCCTTTTTCTCCTCTCCCTTTTTCTCCTCTCCCTTTTTCTCCTCTCCCTTTTTTTTTTTCTTGTAGTGTAGCCGAAGCCTGAGGTTTTTCACCATGCGCATGTGGATAGGGCACACAGGTGGTTGGCCTCAGGCTTACAGGAGGATAAGATGCTGGAGAAGAGCTCTCACCTGTCACCCTCAGCCCTTCAGCCCATGGCAGGCTGCTTGGTTCCCCATCCTTCTCGCAGGTTTTTGGGGTGCTAGAGGAAGAGGTGAATGGTATGGCCACAGTTACCGCTTTGTGTTCTGCCTGGGGAAAAGGTGTCAACAAAAGTTCTGCTTACAGAGTCATTCCAGGCCAGCTGAGGTGGCTGTTCCTGGGATCAATTCATGTGGCGGGGAAGTGAGTCCTTGTACGGTTTTGGGGAAAACTTTAAATGCAGGGCTCTAAGTATAAGGGGTGCTGGCTCCAACGGGTTCACCTTTGTGCATTGAACTCTGCAGGCTCTTTACACTGCAAAAGTTTAGCCCAGAATTTCACTCAAAACCAGTTGGAGAATTTGGTGTGAAAAAGTAATAAACACGCTGTGAAAATACCACAAGCTTCAGTCGGCCAAGGTGGTGCAACAGAAGAGTTTTGAATTGCAAAGGGCTGTCTCAGGAGAAGCTGTATTGATTTTTTTCCTGAATTAGAAGTCTGTGTTTGCTTAAGTTTTCAATTTTTAACACCTCCTTGTCATCATGAAGTGAACTGCAAGATAGATGGCATTTAAGGAAGGAATGTTTTCCCTCAAGTGCCTTTGATGTCTTATTTCATGCAAATTATTATGTAGTGGTTTAACTTGCAGTATCTCTATGGTGCAAAACTGAGTAAGGAAACTAAGCCAGAAGAAGATAGTCCAACGCAGTTTTGCTCTGTATCCGTTGTTAGACTGGAAGTGCTTTTCCCTCACTTTCTTGGTTAGCCCATGTGCTGTTATCCTGTGTGTTGGCAACAATAATTCCATGACCGAGAGTGAGTGAAGAGTAAGGAGTGGGATAAGACCTGACAAACTCATTGATCGTTTGTATTTGCATGTAGAGGAAGAAAAAGGCAGAAAATTTGTAGTCTCTGGTGTGAGCATCCTGGAGCCATGAGTTAATTTGGAAACAGTGTCAGGAGGTTTAGAAACAAGCAGTCACTGGTCACCACCAGTGCAGGGTTACCCATCCGTTTCCAGGCATTAGCTGTATCAGTCCTGCATGTGGTTGTCTGGTCATGTAGGCTCAAATATATGAAGGGCATGATCTGACATGCTAGGGTTTCCACTTAGAAATGAGGTGGGCCTGTCTCCTAGACATTTGAGTCTGTGACACCACAATTCTTGACTTCATAGTCAATACAGACCCTAGAAGGGAAGGGTGAATTGAATCCTTGGCAAACATGGGTTTGAGTTTGCCCTCAAGCCTAGATCATCCATACTGCCAGTCTGTTCCCACTCTTCAATGAAACAGTTTGCTTTCTAAAGAAGACAGCTACAACTTCATCCAGGGACAGCAAGAATTCAGCCAGGCCTTAGTAGCTGTATTAGGACTGCCTGTATTCTTGCAAAGGCAGGAGAGCAAACAGCACTTCCCTGTCCTCCTCCACAACCATCTGAGCTGCCAAGTGAAGTGATTAAGGACTACTACACATTGAGCTGCTCATATACCAGTTAAGAGTAGGAGCTGAGAAGGGTTTGACTCTGGAGGGTGATAGGGGCATCCTGTACACTCAGAGGTATCGCTGGAAGTCATATTCTGGTGTTGCTGGGTGCGTGACACCTCCTGATGTGAAACATCAGAGGTAAGCCTCCACATCTTGCAGTTTTGTCTGCTCTTTGTTTAGCCCATGTGCACAAGATTCTGTGGACTCACGTGTCAGTCCTGGACTCTTCTGAAAGCATTGACCTGGGGAGTGCTGGAGACTCAGCACAGCTGTAGAGCCGAATACATCCTCCGGTCCTAGAGTGGCTCAAGGGCTGACTGGAACAACTTTCTTGCCCAGTTTTAGAGGACAAATGAACTGAGAGCCATTTAATTTTTCCCCTTGCCTGTTTGGTTTTTTTTTTTCAGACTTATTCTTAGTGCTTTATTATTGTGTGCTTCAATCATACTGGAAACAGGCTAGATCCCAGCTGCAGAGCACGAGATATCATGCCCGTGCACGGACAAACATAGGTGTGTATGTTCTCTGAGCTCTAGAGACATACTGTGTCTCGGGTTGATTAAACAAGTGTGTGTAGTAGAAAAGAGAGAAAAACACTGCTGTTAATTTTAAAACAGGAAACAAGTAGTGTTTTCATTCTCACCAGGAAAGGCAATTTTGACGTTAAACACCTCATTGATGGTGCTAATACTGTGCATTTAATTTTCAACATTGGAAGAAAAGAGATGGTTTTGTTCCCACTAGGGAAGGAATTTCTAAATGCCACATTGATAGCAGTGTTGTGAGAGTCATTTGGGACTTGATAATACCTTCTTTTGGCAAGGTATAACTAAAATCTCAAGGTGAATCGTGCCAGTGTCTATAATCACAGTATTGCACCTGCACTTCCTGTATAATAAAGTTTATTTCTGCCTTTGTAAACCAGTGAATTATTATTTCTTCAAAGTCAAGTCCTGCTGAAACACAGAGGACATTAGCCCCATTGAGTTAAATTACGTTCTGTGCAGTTAAGGTTAATATATAGTGACACTCTTTATTCAGCTTAATATGAGAAGTGTGCCCTTAACATCAGAGCAATGCAAAGATAAAGCTCAGAGTTATTGCCACAGAAGGGCAGTATCTATGGGATCTTGCTGGTCTGGCGCAGTAAGCCCTCTGAGCACTATTTGTAGTTTGGTCCCTGTTATAAGTGACAAGTGAACACAGAGTGAGAGCCCTGGCTTAAGTTCCTTAGAAATGCAGGTGGAAGGATAGGGAAGAGACATTTTGCTGTTTCCTAAGATAATGTACATGTTCGGCCGTAGTAGATTGTTGAAGGTCTCCTAGCTAGGCAAGGGACAGCATTTCCAGGGCAATGTGTCTGCATGTCCCAAGTACTGGGATGTACTGTTGTTACTGTTCATTAAACTAATCCTTGGAATAAAAGAAAATGCTTGCTAAAGGAGCATTAATGACTATGTAGGCTTGTCAGTGGAGGGTAAGTTGGAGTAAATCTGTGTTTTTATTTCACCACAGTTACGCAACTGTTATGCTACTGTAAGCAGCTCTGGATTACACAATCATCTACTCTTCTGAGATTTCTCAGCCAAGGAAAATGTATTGTGTAATTGCAGTGGATAAAAATAAAGGTAAAGATCTTAATAATTTTCCTCTACACACATGTGCTCTCATTACTAGCTTAAAATCTATTTTGCATTTAGTAACATGTTACGCTTGAAACATACAACAATGCCTACAATCAGGTTGTCAGTTGTTTTCCTTTAAATGAGTTTGTTAAGCTTTAACTACAGCTAAAGGTAGCATACCCCTTGCTAAGTATTGCTTGCTGTAGTGTGCTTTAGGTAGCATGTCATTTGCTAAATGCCCATGGCTTGGTGTGAAATTTTCCACACAGAGGATGGAAGTTTAGGATTTTACTGCTACCAAACACGATTTAAGAAAAAAGGCAGGGCAAAAAGGGCTTTGTCTAGGATAAAATATTGTGGAGATCTTATCTTTGAAGTGCTTAAATGCCTTTATGCTTGGAATATTCCAGGCTTGGAATTTGTCATGAAAAACTGAATTGGGAGGTGGGTGTCTGGTCTCCTGACTACACTTAGCATAATTTATAAGCCTTTGAAGAAAGGAATTTTCCATGTTCCTCATTTAGCATGTGTCCCTACCACCCTTGTTACCACTGCATACAAGTCTACCCTGGTTTTGGGCAGCAGAGCCCAAAAGAGACCTTTGCTCGCCCCTATGGACTGGGGTGGGTGTCTGGACTGAGAGTGCGGTTATGGAGACAATCCTCTAAGATGCAGTTTTCTTCTCCTCACAGGTGCTTGAGCATGTCTGATAGGAATGGTGTGGGGACAAGGACCTAACTGAGGGGAGGGAAACAGTAAGTATGGAGGCAGGGGATAGATATGGTAAGACTGAAACTACTTAAAAGCTTATCATGAGAGTAAGAGGGATAGGGTACTGGGATTAGGATGGGATGAGGAAGGAAATCAAATTATCAAGGAGAAATGAAGGAGAAGTTCATGGCAAGGGCAGATGAGGAATTGGAGGAGGACTATATGCCAGGAGCCTAGGACTAACAGAAATGAGAGAGGATAGATGTGGAAGTCAGTGAGGATCCAGAAGAATGAGAGCACTGGTAGAGCAGACAAAACCAAGCAGAATCAAGTCTTGACTCTGAGAAAAAGGACAAGATGTGATGGGAATAGGACCGTTGACAGAACTAGTACTGGGATGTGAACTGAGACGTAGAGAAAGGAAAGTTAAAACTCAGCAACCACAGAGACATTAGCATTTTGGTGGGGTTTTTTTCATTGCAGTAAGCATCAGCTAGGGTAAGTAAGACCAAGAAAATATTCTGCTGTTCTAGTTTAGGATAAGATATTCTCTTGTATTTTCTGTGAGCTGTAAAGGAACAAAAGAGGTAGAAATCCATTAGTTTGCAGAAATCCATCTTGCAAGCCACCTTTAAATACTTTTTTTTTATGTAGGAAGCTTTAGCCTTTGGCAGACAGCCCTACACTAGAGTTGGAAAAAGAAAGAAAGAAAGAAAAAGTCTTAGGAATCTTAATGCAAATATTGGCATGAGTTCATTGTAATTCAAGAGGTTTCAAGAAAGCACTAAAAGGGCAAGGAGGTTTTACCTGAAAAAAAGAATCTATTATGAGGCTGAACATTTAGTTGTGTGTGTGTATGCATATATATGTATGCAAAACATGCATGCTTACACACACACATATGTAATGCAATATACATGTGAATATGTTTTTTAAAAACTTGTATTATTGAGAGTGTAAGCACCTATAAATCTAGATACCCCTGCTCCTTCAGTCAAACTATTCATGCCTCAGAGGAAAAGAAAAATTACAACTAATATTTTACTGGCTTGGGTTGTGGATAGGTGCATTACACAAATGGATGCTATTAAATCTTTATAGCATGCTGTACTAGTATGAATTTTGTATGTGCTACATATTTTGCAGACACAAATAACTATTTTAGAAATTATATAAGGAGCTTTCCTGAGACTCCAGGCAACGATGTCAGATCTAATTTGAATTATTGCTATTGAAAATCTTGGTCCTGTTTTTCATTATTGTTACACCAATATCCCTGACAACCTGCAATTTACCTGGTATGAACAGCACCTCCTGAAAACATAGAGCTGTTTTGTGTGCTGTGGCACCTCCCTGTGCATAGGCATGATATTTCACATTAATTCCACTGGATGGCACTGGAGGAGATAAGATTGCATAGAAATATCTCCAGAAATTGAGTGTAACTCTGGGAAGAGAGGTTACTTTTTCATTCCATTACTGAAATAGACAAATGTGGATTCATTTTCCATCTTGATGTAATAATTTGTCATCAAAACCAGCACTTAAACACTCCTAGCTGTAGTTCTAGGTCTTGGCAGTAGCAAAATTGCAGCGGAGGAGAAGTCGAGGCTCCTGAATCTGAATACCCCTTCTCCCCTCAAAAAGGTAAAGGCTAAAAGATGTGGCTTTGGCCCTTTCTGGGTTATTATGAGGAGATTCACAAAATACCTGAAGAATTTTGGGTCCCTGTCCTCCATGGCAATGTTGTTGATACTGGCCACTTCTACCATTATGAGCGAGTGCATGTCAGCTTTTAAACTCATTTGAAAAAACTACGTGGGAATTAATTCCAAATTAAAAGCTTCCACCTGTTGAGGAAATGGTGTATAGTGTTTCAGAGAATGTCCTGACTTGAAACTCCATCTGCAGTCCCCACAAGGACCCCTGTTTTTTCTGGGTAGGGACTTTGTGATCCTGCCTGGAAGGCACACAATTACTCTCTGTCAGTCAGACCTATAACCTGGGAGTCATCTTTGACTCTACTATTTTTTTTTATCTTGATACATATGAATTTTGTTTCCTTTTCTTCTCTAAAGTCTCTTCTTGTCTCTGTCCACATCACAGATATGCTTTTTTTAGGCTTTTGTTACCTCTCATCCTGCTTATGACAGCTTTTTTTCCTATGCCTGGCCTGACCTGTCAAAAAGGTCCCTTGAAACACTATTCTCACACTTATCTCCCTGGCCTATTTATGTGGCTTCCTTTTGTACTCGCCTCTTTAGTATATCTCCATAGATTTCCCTGTCTCTGCAAGCCCTCTAGCCCTCTGAGAGTACAGTTTGACAATTTTTTTGGCAGCTGAGCTGGCCTAAAACAGTCTCTGCTCCCAGCCATTCACTCCTGTCTCTTTGATATACCCACTAGTTTGCTGGCACAGTTGTTTTGTTCAGCTGTGTGGTAAAATAGATTAGGAACTTGATTTGGCTGAAAAGCAGCATAGGGGAGGGAGGAGAGGCACCTTTCTCCAATCTTATCTATCAAGCAGCACTTCTGCTGGTGCAACTGAGGGGCTGGGTCTGGGGCAGAGACATGTGGTGAGGGACCTGGGGTTGCAGAGCAGCAGTGGCTTATACTGGTTTATGTGGCACTGTTGCTAGCTCTTGAGCCATGACCTGATTTTGATGATAGAGCTAAGCCAGGCTAATAGCTAGCTGCTGGGTAGTGCTGGCCTCCTTCCTCACCCCTCATTGTGGGTTGGTTCCTGGCACTTTCCCTGTGCCAACATTGGTGCTTATCTCACACAAGTGAGCCAGTTGTGGGAGCTCACCCAGCACAGAAGCATTTACCGCTTCTTGTAAGGGTTTGCCTGGCTGTTCTGCCGAGCGCCCACAGAGCCCACCCACTCAGCAGCACCTGGGAGCTCTGTCAGCTCAGATGCATTCTCAGTTGCACCACAATGCTTCATAACTTTGCCTTTTCCTGTCATCTGATGTCCTCTTCTCTCTGTGTCTCCATATCTGCTCCATCTGCTTTCCTTGTAGCTGTGTTAATGATGTCCTTTTGGTCACCCTCAACATACGGAATACAGTCCCCGAAAAAATCACTGCATCCTTCAAATCTTTCAAGATTTCTCCTACTGTGACACATGGTAAACTGCCAGGCAATAATGCCCAGTTTAGCTGCTTGTAGAAATTTTGGATTTCATTACTGCACTTAATGTGTCGATGTATTAGCTTGAAATGGGCATCTTTATCAGTTTATTTGAGATGTTAAAAGGGATTAAACCGCCACAGAATCTGTTGGTTTGTTGTTTTGTTGGTTTGTTTTTTTTTTTAATTCCCAAAGCTAGATGCTGAAGATGTACTTCCCTAAGGTCATATATAAATACCAGAGGCTTATTTTCTGTTAGCTTCACACCTTGGATCATCATTCATGCTTGTGCAAATGGACATAGTGTTGCTACTAAGCAGTTTGCAGTAACATCTTACGGAATTGTAAATTAGTGCCCCAGAGACAAGATAGCAGAGAGTCAGTGCTTACATGAGCAGCCGAGCATAGAGACTTAAGGATTTCTTTTCACCTAGTTGTTTTCATTGTTTGGGTTCTATTTAGACACATGCAGGAACATATGTTTTATCTTAGTATCTTGGTATGCTAAGTATTTTTTTCCTGTTCAGTTAATTAGAAAATGTATGGAAAAGCAGCAGTGAGTGAAGCTTTACATTGCCCTAGAAACAATAAAATAAAATTATTTGTGTTTGCTATTAAAAAAACCAAACAACAAACCAAACACGACAGAGAACACTTCTACACCATACAACAGAGCACAGGATTTAACAGAGCACGGGAGTCATCCAGTGACTTGCAGAATGGGAAGCAGCAGCTGTAGACTTGCATATAAGTGCTGCTGCACCTAAAGTACTTAACCCTGTTGGTAGGTAGTGGTAATTATTTTGGACACGGTGATAATTAGCTTAGATAAGACACTGTGGTCATGCAACTACTCAGTGCCTGTGACTCCATCTCAGACGTGGCTGGAGGATTCCACACATACTGCTGCATCAAGTATATATCCAGAGAGAGAAATTTGCCTGTGGTCTCTTGTTCATGGCCTCTGTAGGATTTAGCTGCAGGAACAGATGTATTTGCCACATACAGGTGTCACATGTGGTTTTCTGCCAGGGATTACCTCCCTCTAGGTAAAAACAGAAGATGCCCTTTTAAGTGTGTATTTCAGGCTGTGAGTTGTTGCTGTGGAATAAGGGACATCCAATGTAGCTGCTTCTGAAAACTGTTCTGTTTTACTTCTTAATTAAGATGGTAAGTACTGAGAAGAGCAGGAAAGAAGGGGATGGTAATTTTTTTCACCATAACTGTATAGAAACTGTGAATCTACTGCAAGGTCATGGAGGCAGACAACAGTACGGCAAAGAGCAAAGCACAGTCTCCTCTGGTATATTTATCAGGAGACCTACATTCCCCTTCAGTGAGACAAAGCAATGCTTCAGGTTAGAGATATGATCATGACTACAGCATAAATTCTATGTCTGTGTAACTGGGTGGCAAGTATATTCCCAAAGCACTGACTGCAGAATTGCTGTCTGTTCAAATAACTGATTAATATATCCATAAACATAGCATTCCTTCAAAACAATTTGAAGATTCAAGTTGACGTTTGTGTGAAAGCTGGTGCTTATTAGTAAGAGAAAGGTAAACTGAAGAAGCAAACCAAAAACATTGTTCAAGAGAAAGTGTTCAGAATGCCCTGTCAGATGGAGTCTAATACAACATCTTTCTCCTCTTTTGTATTTTTTTAAAGGATCTCAAGAAGTCATTGTGGCAACTTCTCTCTGTTATTTTATTTCCATTGGAGAGATGGATGAGATAGAGGTTTTATTAGAATGTAGTGAACCATCAATAATTAGCCCATGGCAAGTCAGTGAGGAGCTATGCAGCATGATATACTTGGCCATAATGGATTAAGATTTGACACCTGTGAAATTATGAAAATGATGGAAATTAATAGCTTCTTGATATTGGAATGGTTGTTCCTGGTGTTTTGTAAATTGTTTAATGTCACAGGGAAGTATCTGGTTCCCTGAAGATTTGAGCTATCATTGTAAACTTTATATGCCATCAACCTATTTTTTTTCATCCAGGGTATGACAGTGATAGTGCCCACACAATAGCAGGAACATAGAATTTTAAAAATAATATTGCTAAGTGAAAGGTACATGCAGAGTAAGTGGTCATGAAAATGAAGCTGTGTGGGTTTTTAAATTTTTTTTAATCCTTTTTGATGCTATCTTCAATTAGTTTTTTTTCCACTGGGTCTTCCAGGAAAATTTATGCATGCACAGCTAGATATCTCTGACTTTTAAAGTCATGGCACTTAGCAAAATGCTTTTGAAGAGAGATACACAAAAGGCAACATTATCCATGAAAATTACGTAAATATTTATAGGCAGTATGTTTGATTTCTGTGTTGTCTTGGGTTTTTTTTATTTAAAAAATCCATCTGCTGCTGGCAGATGATAAATATTTAGATTGAATTTGTGCCTGGGATATGAGGGCACTATTTCTTCCAGAAGGGACATTATAAATTTCATACTGTAGGCCCAGCCTCAGTTCCCCAACTGCAACAGCATTATCAGGCACTCTTTTGGGGTGCATTCATAGACTTGCATGAAAAGGCTTCCTGTCTGGAAGGCTATAAGCAACCTTAGTGATCATTTTACCTAATGCCCTTTAGGAGTTTTCCTAGAGACTGGACTGAAGTATATCTCCTGGAAAAATACCTTGTTTTCCTTGAAGACTCCCAAGCAATGGTGACTCTACCACCTCCTCTGGGGAGTTGTTCCAGCATTTATTTACCCTCACTGCTAAGAAGTTGCATCTCATTTCAATCTTGATTTTGTCTAAGTCCAGGTTTCCAGTCATTACATGCTGTTATGTTTCAACTATCTTTTTCACATGGCTGTATTTGTGCACAGTGAACCATTCACCATTCTTTTCTCATAGATTTGATAGATTTCTTAAACCTTATACCCTAGAGATTGTTTCTCAACCTATGGATCATTTTTGCTGCCCCGTGTCTGATTTTTTTTCTAGGGTTTACATATCCTTCTTGAATCACGGACACTGTTCTTTTTCTGATGCTGTGTGTAGAGCAAGGTCACATCCTAATAGTTATTTTCTTTTTTCATACAGCTGATAAACAGTTATTATGGATTACAGCTGACATTTGCTGGATACATTGCATGTATCTGCAGTCTCTAGAACTGTGGAGGTGTGATACTTGCTCTCTGTGTATTTTCATTACCTAACGTGTGCTGTGAATTAAAGAAACAATGCCTGCCAGATCTTCTCTCATATTATGTCCCTTTTTACTACTCAGATGATCCACAAATTCTACTAATGCAGATAAATTGTAATCCCACATTTTCTAGCTAGAGAAAGGATATGTTGCAAAGAGTGAATTTTGTTCTTCCTGCAGGAGACGTCCTAGATTAGGAATAGAAGCAGAGGAACTACTCTATTGCTGTGTTCAGAGAAGAAGAAATAAAGGGAGGAATAAGGGCAAAGAAGCACAGAGAGAGCAGTGGCAGTCTTCTGAGAAAGCCCTGAGTGACTGCTTTCCTGGGCAGTGGGAGAGTGGAAATAGCACCTAGTTATGAGTTTTCCCCAAGAAGAGCTGAAATATAACAGAGATGTCTGGTTTAAGTCTGGACATGTGAAAAACTGGTAAAAGAAACATTGTCATTAATAGCTTGTGTAAGTTCAAAACACACTTGTTAGTATAGTTCATTTAGCACATGTACAAAAACTGCTGTGAGTACTGGTGTATGGCTTTTAATTCCTGTAGTAGGGAATCATAAAATCACAGACATGTTGTTTGGGAGGGATGTCTGGAAATCATCTAGTCCAGCTCTGTGCTTGAGCAGACTGTCACCAACACTCAATTAGGAATGGACCTCCTTGGATCATCTGAAACTTTTGTCCACAGCTCCTCCTACTTCTTATCTATTACATCTAACCACTTTTTCTTGTTCCACCATCATGCAGGCGAGTCTTGTTCAGCTCTAACATGAACTCAATCAGGGAACACCTCTGTCTGAAAAAAACTTTAATTGAGTTTAATTATGTCCTTGATCCTGGCCATCCCAAGGCTACATAACTATGGGTGCTGGCACATGGATGGCATAGGAGCAAACATGAGCATTCAAAGGGAACTGCCTTTGCAGCACAGCTTTGCAATGCAACCACACAGCTCTAGCCATTTGTCAGTGCATAAAAGTGATGTCATTCTACTTCTTCCCCTCCTTGGCCCTGCGTTTCCACTTTTCTGGTGGCCGTGGCAAGCTGAAATAGTGGAGAGCAAGCATCACCATAAAAAGGGAGTACTTATTGAATGGTTTATTGAATAGCGGTGCCATTTGCGACAGACTTGTAAGGAACTGCTCCTTTCATGCAGCTAGCCATTTGGTTGGCTTTGCTGCAATGAGAAATTTAGTCTCTGGAGTACAGTTCCATAGCAGTGTATCCTTTTCTAGGTCAGAGCTATCATGGTCCCTCTTGGTGTTTGTGCAGCTGAGAAGCAGGTTGGTCCATAGAACTTTGCAGCCAAGAACTAAGCCTGCCAAAAAAAGAAAAGAAAAAAAAAAAAAAAGAGCTGCTTATTCTCATCTGGTTTCAGGGAGTTGATGTGGCTGAAGATGAATCACTATTTATACAGTGAGTTTTCAGTCAAACTTGAGACCTGATCTGATGCAGTGTGCTGGTACATGTGGTGAGAATGGGAAGGGAGAAAGGCTGGATCGTGAATCTGGTGTCCTCAGACACTGACAATGTCCAGCGATTTCACTTGTTCTTTTCCTGAAGCACGTTAGTGATATGACCTCGTGTTCACAGTAGGTCATAAGGTGTTGAAAAAGGCCTGTTGTGTACGGAGGCATGCGGAGTCAATATTCTGTGGATCATTCTGGATTCAGTGATTATTGAATGACAGCTTGTGTTTGCAGGGACTGACTTAGTGACCCAGATGGTCTCTTCCAATATTATGTTTCTAGGAGTATCCTTGCTGAGAGCGCCTTGCTGTTAAAATTATTGAGAACTCATTTTTTTTATTCCTGTATTTTACTTCAGCCACTTTCTAATTTACTGCATTTGCTACTATTCCTTCCTTCACTACTCCATTTCAGTGAGAGAGAGGGTGCTTTTGCTCTTAGCTGTGCTAAAAATTTTCCCCAAATGCAGCCATTAGAGAGGAGCTGCAGACAATCCAGCAGAGGTATTTGATTTTTTCAACCATGTTCCATTTGAGCTGCTGTCTGCAGTAATTAATTAGCATCATTGCTGAGCTGACTCCCTGTGGGACTGTATCATCATTAGTGCCAAAGACAGGAAGAGAGCAGGAACTCCCAAACCCCTGAGTAGCCTTCTGCAGCAACTGCTGTCATCTATAGAGCATTTCAAGAACATTTCAAGTGACAGTAGTGGAAAAGATTCACTTTCTTATCTATATGAGGGGCTTGCGCAGATTCAGTTTGGCTGCTGGCTGGGATCAGGCAAATCTCCTTCCTGGGCAAGACTTTGTCAAAGGTTATCTAAAACCTGAAGGGTTGCTCTCAGCTAGTTCATCTTCATTTTGCTGATATGCAGAGAGGATTATGCAAGACTTGAGAAGCATCAGGGCACAAATCAATGCTCGTGTACAGTACTGGGGTTGCTGTGCCAAAAGCTTGCCCAGAACCAAATACTTGTCAGCTAAAAATGAATCTTGAAGTCCAGTAGAGACACATTCGAATCCAAACAGGGCATAATGAAAGTGCTGGCACAAAGTTAAACAACTTCCTTCAGGTGCAGAAAACCAGCAGGCACTGGGAGTATTTACAAATGGCTTTTATGAAATATTTGTTGTAGGCTTGGGATGCACTGTAATATAGTTTAATCTCTTCTCACATCCCCCATGCCTTTTTCAGTAGAGAACAAGAAATTTAATCCAAACAAAGGATTAAGAAATTTCAATAACTGGACTATTGCCATTATCCAGACAATGAGCTGGCTCTTTATATGCTTGTTCTTGATTGAACTGAAGTCAATGACTACATCAGAGGGAGCAGAGTTGGAAAGCAGAAAAGAGGAAATGAAAAGTCTAGAAGAGCAAAACAATTATTTTACCTATTACACCCTTCCAGCAATGCATCCCATAAACAAAGCAGGTCTGAGAAAGGATCTCTCCTCACTGGAGAATAAGGTTAGGGGCAACTTTTGAGAGATGGACAGAGGAAAGAGAAATGAGATTTAATATAGATAAATGTAAGGTAATACACCTGGGAAGAAATAATAATCATTATATATACAAAATCAGGAGCTGCTGTTTAGAAAACAGTAATAGAGAAGGTGGCCTGGGAGCAATGGTTTATAATTAATTACTGCAGACAGGAACTCAAAATGTAACAGTGGGGCAAAAATAAATACGTTCTTATTTTGGGCCAGCAGCAGAGGTTTATTTCTGCAGTGAGCTCATGGAGATCATTTACACAAACAAGAGGGAGCTGGCAACAACACAAGCAAAATACTAAACTTACGGCTACTGTGTTATTCATTTTCGTTATAAACTGGAGCCTTGACTGCTGATCCCATAAGCACAAGCTTGTGGTTTTCTATTTGCTGAATACAGTAAACCAAGAAAATAAAAGATCTCCAAGATGCAAACTCCCGATGAGTTTGTAGGTTAATTTCTCTTTTTTTGTCCTCATTTTAAATGCAGAACAGTGGCTTAAAAGTCATCAGGTTTAATCTAGCCAAGACTGAGGAAATAAAACCCCTTTCTTAAAGGAAAACACTACAGCTGAAAACAGTATAGAGAGAATTAAGACAATGTGACTATCCCATAATTCAATAAGAGGGAATCTTCTGGTAAGAAATGAACACCAAATGTAGACTATGGTTTTATTTAGGAAAGAAGTGTTGCTCAATAAATGCACTTAGCAGAGAATGAACAAAAATATCAAAACTATCTGTGTTCCTCCAAAGACCAGATGAAACATTACTATGCTGAGAAGACAGTGTCATGTGAAAGCATGCCAGACAACCCAGATGGAGTGTCATAAAGAACCGTCTGATTGCAAGACCTGATGGCTCTGTATTTAGAAGTTCATAGACTTGTAGATTGGAACAAAACACAAATTGATTCTAGTCCTAGAAAAAGAAAGGGGGGAAACCCTAACAAGGCACAGGATATAGAATATTAAAGATTTACGGGACTATTACATCTTGTTAGTGCTGTGAACTAGTAGCACAGGGTAATCCTGTCTTTGATTCTTTATAGGCTATACTGGAAAGGTGGCACATTTCCCCGTTATAAGACAGCCTTGGAGTGGTACCATTTCTTCCCAGGCTGGATACTCAAACGACCAAACTGTGCGCAGGTACAGAAAGAGGCATTGATTATACTAGGGCAACTTTTTCTTCTCCTCACAAAAGGATTGGGTTTGATAAGTACAAAACTGAAATTTTTTTAAAAGCAGAAAAATACATGGCAAGACCATATAAAGGCTTTCAAAATCGAAATTTCATCTTCCATCTGAGAAGGAAGATAAAGCTACATAATTAGTCAGGGAAGGGTCACTCCTTTTCTCCCCACAGCCTCCAGAGGATAAATGCCAGATAAACTTTTCAGAGGCTGCAGAACTTCCACTGCAGAGGGTTTTAGTCTGTGAAAAGAGGTTTGAAGCACACGATAATTAGCATCTCACAGCTGAATTTTGCTAGCTGTCAGAGTATTCTTTGTTATCACTGCATGAACGTACTCCTTTAGGTCTCCTGAGTCTCCCTAAGTGTGTGCTGTAGTCTTATTTGTCCACATGGAGCTTTTTAATACAGAATTTGGTCAGTGTACAACACTTAAAGGCTTATGGCAAATCCCTTTTCCCTGGCAGGACAACATCTGCACAGAATGAGAAAATAAAGGTTTTTTTTTCTTGGACAAAGCAGGAACTGCTTTACTGTTTATGCTGTACCTAGACCCTTACAAGCCAGGGGAAATTCAGTATGCTGGAAGAATCCATGGGTAGCCTGCTAATCCAAATCCACGTCTTCTTTGTATCACCAAATCAGTGGTCAGAGATTTCTGGCAGGAGACAGGCCTTTTCTTAAGACTCATCCTTCGTCTCTGCTTGCTCACAGTTTTTAAGTCCCCATGGGAAAACTGTAGAGACACTGGGAGAAAGACAGTAACTATAATGCAATTGTATTAAACTTAGTTGAGGTCCACCTCTGCTTTAAGCAAGCAAACACTGAGAAATATCCAGTTTACCTGAAGTTCAGGATGTGCTTAAGTTTTTCAGGACTGACACTGTTTCTGAGTTAGTCTTCATTACTGCTGCTTGCCAGACTCCAGTCCCAGAAGTGTATGAAATTTCTTACAAATACTTCTAACCTTTAATTACAGGACACTTAATGGCAGGGTGCACTTGTGCTGACTCTTGTATCATTCAAAACAGCTGTTCAAGTTGTTAATTGGTGGGCTCTACTCTATTTTCAACAGTTGACCTGTTACTGCTCTTCATCTTTTTGAGGTATGTGTTGCTTACCTTCTCAGCTCTCATGGCCTCCAGCCTCCCCCACCCATAGAACAACCTGCTGGGAGCTCTGTGCAAAACATATATGCACCTAACAACACTTTCATTGTCTTCCTATCCAATTGCAAAGGTCATTTTCTTGGCTCATTGTCCCAGTCCTGTCCCTCCTTTTTTTTGCACGATGCCATTGGCTCCCTTTTCTTCACTGTTTGACATAAAAATTACTTCTCTTTACTTTTCAAGCCATGTCTTACCTACAGCACCAAGTAGTCCCTCACTGCTGTTATATAAATGACGCCAGTCTTTTAAAGCACCCTTGGACATCCACTTCCGTGCTTTCACCCATGCTGCTGATTACGCATAGCACAAAATCTCTGTAAGTAACTCATAGCCCATAGCCCATCCTCCTCTGCTTTTCCAAGCATCTTGTCTCTGCCCCAGGGTTTGTCAGTCTGAGTGTAGCTACATAAGCGTTTTACTAGATACATATTTTTGTACGAACCAGTACCACAGTTTCTTCCTGCCCATCTTCCCTCTATAAGCCCAGTAATAAATAATAAGCGCTTTAGAGTCAAAACAGCCTCTTTGTTTTATGGCTGTACAGTGCAAGCTAAAATAAGGGTGAGTTTAGGTGTAATTTTAAAAGCAGTATTAATAATAAACACAGAGTGAACTGAATGATTTGTCTTGTTTGTAAGTGTTACAAACTTCCAGGAAATAGCTCCAACATAGGATGTTTAATTTGACATACCAAAGTTGCTCAAATCTGTGGATTCCAGGAACAAATTTACCATAGGGACTAAGTGAAAGAGGGGGACTGGGGCTGTGCTCTTTGTGGCAGATGAATGTCTCTGCCTTTGTAGTATTGCCAGTCTGCACCCTGAGGGGCTGTAGTCACCCTGTTTGTCTCACTCAATGAGAACCATGCTAAGGATGGTGTGATGGAGGCACAAGGGTGTTTTTTTACAGGTCCCTTACCAGCATTGCAATCAAATTCACCCACAGTGCTGACTGGACAAACATCTGTCCACATCTGGGTAGGATTTTGGTTTTAGAATGGGCCTATATGTGGTTCTGCACAATTCTATTTTATGGATAGCTAATATAAAATGGTATTTTTTCCCTGTTTCTGGCCCTTTTGGAAATTCTGTTATCATCTCATGGGTAGGTAAAGTGAATATTCTGTTGTAAGGCGTACCTTCTGAAAAAAAATTGAAAGTAATGAGACTGGAGAAGAATTTAGGCTAATAACCAGCATATGCAATTTAAGATTTTTAGAGACTTAAGACATCACTGAGAGGTGGACAGATAGCTAGAGAAATGTGAGATCTACGTGCTTTCAATATTTAGCAGCTAGAATATCACATTTTCATTCATGACCATAAAGTGCCTGTTTTATTCAGGAAAAAAAAAATGGGTCTTGTCAAACAACTTTGATATTGTTCTCTGGCAAGATTACAAGTACATTTGATAAAGATGACTCTGTTGACATAATACACTGGATTTTATGTACGGCATTTGTTTTATTCTGTGTGGCAGCCTACATAAAAGAGATGTATGGGAAGCAAACAAATTAAACCTGTTTTTCTATATGGTTGTTTGCTATTTCAAAGCTCCCCACACTAAGCCTGCCTCATTCTGTGTTTTCCATGACTTTATTACCACATAATGCCTCTACTTTAAAGAGGTCAGTCTTTGCATAATCTCTAACACCTTGAAGTATCCAGAGTACCAAATAATGGGTATAGGAACTAAAGCAGTTAAATATGTCCTTTTCTAATTAGACCCCAAAGCTATAAGTTAGCCATGTCTTCTCTGTTTTATAAAATAAGTATTATCAGATTCCTACTTGAATAAAACACATATAAATCTGTGATGAAACCATGGAATAAAGCTCATGAATTGCTGATTTAAAATCAGCACAGGGCATGACTCAATCCAGTTCACAGTGGATATATATGCCTTTAAAAATATCCAGCTATCATTTGTGTGCTGTTGCACTAATAGCAAGAGAGTCTATGGATTGAATAGTGAGAGGGTAAAAACTACTCTCCCAGCCCTCAGTAAGACTGGAGCCCCAGCAATGTGAGCATACATGCCAGCTGAAGGTACACGGCTTCAGTCCCTGTGGGAGGGCGATCCTTCCCTGATGCCATTCACCGATACTAAGTTATAGGAAGTTTAATCTCTGTGGTTTCAGTACAATTCTCAGCACAATTCTCAGTAGATTTCTTAGTAATTTCTCTGTGCAGGCAATGGAAGGCAAATGTGGTCTTTTTCTATCACTCAGGAACAAAAAACACTGATAATAAAAGGTCTCTTTAATTGTCTAGTAGTTTGGCTAATTAAGGTGACAGACCATGAAGTTTCAGAATATTTATGTTTTTAAAAAGTGGATTATACACCCAATGAACACCGCTAGATAGTTGACTCTTTAGTATTCAGAAAGACTTGAGTTCCAAGCTGCAAACCCTATTAATCATCTGGATGTTAAGTATTCATTCTAGCGGTACATAGTAAAAAGGCCTTTCACTTCAGTCATTCAAGGAACGTACACATTGTATGAATAAACTATAATGCAGACAAAACCTCTCTGACTACAGGTAAGGAAGACTCCCTCCTTCATGTGAAAAAGTCTCAAAGGCTATTGCATTCATGTCTTTTTAGACGTGAATATACACAGAGCTGGGGCTCTGAGTATATGTTTAGTGTGTGTAGGAAACAAGGAGCTAGAGGAATTATTTTTTATAAAATCAGTTCATTTTTGGCAGTCAAAATATTTAGTTTTCTTCAAAAGTATATTTTGATTGAGACAAAGCTATGAGAAGACAGCCATTCTTTATCTGACTTTATCAAATTAAAAATTGTGAAATTTGCTATGAGAAAGACAACATTAAATATACTTTTAAGTGGCTTGTAACAATGTGATATATCCTAAAGTAACAAAGTGCAACCTGTATTGTACTTAAGAAAGTTCCTTGGGATTATGAATATGGCTGTAACAAGTGACTAGCGTTATCAACCGATATTTTAACTGACAAACTAAAAGAGAATCTTTGTTTACAGAGCTACACAGAGTTAACACAGTACTAGTTAATGATTTCACCATGGTAATTACTTTCTAGGGTCTGTCAATCAGGCGTTTTTAATGTATTCAGCATGGGCTGCATTGATTTTCTGCAATACTACTATTTTACCTGGTTGCATGTTCTTTGTCTATCAATCTGTCCATAACAAGTTTTAAATCTATGGACCAATTTCTGCAAAGTTGAGAAAAAAAATTGTTTTTAAATATCAAATCCAGTTGGAATCACGCATTTTTTGTTAATATTGACAGGTGGGTAGAGGGAAACTCACATGAGGGCTCCTGTGGTGAAAAGGTTTTGGAAGGAGTTCAGCTGTTACCTAAGGTATGCTAGATGAGCAATCGAATATGCCTAATTCAGAAATTGTACATCATGTGCTACATCTTACCAAGCTTGGAGGTAGGGGATGAGGTGGACTAAAGAGTACAGGGAAGTGATAGTTTTGTGTTTTTAAAAGCACATGTAGCCACTGTGAACTTGATTTTGTCCTGCTCTGCGCTAAATTAGCACTTTGTGAGCTTTATACCTTGGTTGCATCACTGATTTGTATGTGCTTTATTCAAGCAGGCATCTAATACTACCTCTTGTATAAAAGAGAGAGCACATAAGGTATAAGGTGTAACCTCATAGTTTTGGGGTGTAGCTAGAAACGGATAGATCCTTGACAAACTGCTTTGGTTCGCATGCCTATTATTTTAGTATTCTGAATACCACAAGACATTAGAGATTATGCAAAGATTGGACTTTTTTTAAACATGAGTTCATTGAGTACGCTTGCCAATGTTTGTAAAGGACTCTGGCACCCAGTTGGAGTGCTGACATTGGTTTCAATTAGTGTGTGATGATTCCCTTTGTCGTTGAAAGCATCATATTTAATGGTATAAATAAGCAGAGCAACTGGCTAATAAAATGTAAAGTGAAATAAAATTTGGTTTAATATGTTTGTAGGAGCTGGGTCGTGACTTTTTCCAGCACAACAGTTGGAGTCACAGCTTGGAGAAACTTGAGAACATCTGTTATTTCTGTTGAAAAAGACAAGTACACTGAGTAACTCACACCTTTGAAATTCCTTTGTGGGGGTGGAAGACAAGTCCTCTCCAACACAAACCTGATTTACTCAGGATTTGGGGAACATTTGACTGGTTCACCCTTTAGGTCTCTCATAATTCAGACACAAGTGTTCTTTGGAGGGAAGCTCTGAAAAGGTTTTTTCCTGTGTGATTAATTAGTAAGGTCAGTTGATTCCAGAAGGAAGGGCTAAAATGTCTTACAAATTTGCAATACATAGTAGTTAATTTTGCATGTAAGCTTATTTAGTTTGTAAAATACGTGAAGCTGCTGTATTTAAAAAAAGCCAGAAGAAATCTAGTTACTATTGAACTATGACCCAAGACTTAATTTCTTTTTTATATCTTAAATGCCACTGTCTTACTGTATTTTTTGTAACACATTTTTTAAAATTTATTTTAATTTATAACAAGTCCCAGAGGTAAGGAAAAAATCACCAGGAGCTGAAAACATTTCTTATCATCAACACACCTATCTCATGCACATGTTACACCCCGAGCCAATACATCACAACACATAATTGAAAAATATTCTCTTCAAGCTTGAAATTCTTAGAATTTTATTTTATTTATTTTAACTTATAAATATGTATCCTTTGTGCCAGCACACACCAAAGACTTCATTGTTTAAAAAACACTCACATCCTCCATTGACCCCTTAACTAGCATCAGCTAAGAGGCTTGTTTTCTGGGTTCATGAAAAGGGTCTGAGACACAGACATTTAAGAATGAAGATTCCTGCACAGGATGATATGCCCAAAGTACCAAAGAGAGAATACTACTTTTCATAACAGACATACTAGTCTTGCTGGCAGACCATGTCTAGTAAATAAGGATGGGGACAGAGAAAAGGTGGAAGAGACATGGAAAAAGATGTGGTAGTAGTGGTAAGAGCATGGAGTGTAGAAGAAATTTCTTTGGGTATAAGAGAAGGTGAGGGTAGGAAACAGAAAACTCATACTAATGCTGTGAACTGGAAGCAAATAATGAGTACAAATGGGAAGGGGGGAATGGTCTATGAAAGACACTGTTCTCTGCCTTATTCCCATTTTCGTCTCTAGACTAGGTGTCTGTTTAGGTGACGTCTCCTGTGACATACTGGTTTTCCTGCAAGTAGTGTATAATGTAACAGTTTTGGCAGATGGGAAGCTGCAGTCCTCCTTGGGAAAGTTAATCCACTGAATGGAATGTTTTAGTTGAACAATAACTCCCCAGAAAGCCTAAAACAATTCACACAGGAAAAGTTTAGTTATAGGTTAAACCCAAATGAGGGGTTTTAATTGGGTAGGCAACTTAACATCAATTCAGTTTAACTCAGAATAACGTTATTTTGTTCCGCTTTTCCTAACAGAATAAAAAACATCTCAAGAAAATTGTGATTTGGACACTTCATTTTCCAGCAGAAAAAAAACCCCAACATTATGTAAAGCTTTCCTGACTTCCCCTAAATCAAACAAAAGTGTGTAATTTAGATTATGTTTAGTACAAATGAGAAAATGATAGATAACTTAGGGTTTTCTTCATTTATCATGTTTTGTTTTGGGTTTTTTTCCCTTTCATAGTTCCTCTTTCTTTAGTGTAGCTTAGCAGATTTTCCTGGTGATTTTAATTTCTTCTGTATGTGCAACAACAGTAGTAATCCTGCTTTTCTCTCTCGTGCAACAATCCATTGTTCTCTCTCACATCTTTCTTACCCTCTTTCTGCACCTCCCTATATCTTGTCAGTCTTCCTTATTGCTAGCTATCTTTTCTTCTCTGCATTTACCTTTCTCTTTCCCCTTCACCAAACTCACCACAGCACTGCCTCACATGCTTTTCTAAAGCTATTTTAAACTGCAATCCCTGTCAGCCATTAACTTCTCATTCTCTTCCTCAGTCACATACTGAGATATGTTTTCTCTCACATTATTAAAAAGCAAGCCCTTCTGTTCCCTTCCCTCTTCACTCAGCAGAGCATGATTTTGTTTTTCTAGATCAAGAATTCTGTTTTTTTCCTCAGTTGTTTTTCTTCCAACTTCAACTTTGCCCCTAGGAGGAAGAATAAGCGAGTAAATTTTGCCCCTTGGATGGCATTCCTCTCTAAATGAGGCAGGTTATTTCTGTTCTTGATGGTGTTTAGTCATTAACAAAGAAAGTTTGCTTTGCAAATATCTCTCGATAGTTTAGTTAAATAGTAACAAAAAGTAAACTGTTAGATTGCAAATCCAGAATTCCTTCTTCTGTAGTGGTTCAAGTGGTTTAGGTCATACATGAAAGGGAATTTCAGGTTACAGAGTAAAATGTTTAAAAGAGGGCTTTTTCACATGAACATGTGTATATGCTGCAAGAACAATTACAAAAAGAATCCCTATTAAAAAGTAAATATAACAAGGAGAAAATAGAAGTTACAAGTTATCTTATTAATACTTTAAAATATATAAAAACTAACTGAAAGAATACACACATTAAACTTTAGACAATACAAAGCTTATTTTTCCCCAGAGAAAAAGAAATCATGGACATAGTACAAGAGTAGAGATAATTAGAGATTTTTTTTCTTCTCTACCTCCCAAGGTAAAGGCTTAGTCCTGTAATAATCTCTTTATTGAGAGCCAAATGTTAGGCAAGGACCCTGCTGCACAGATGTGAAACTAGCATTTAACCGATATGTTCAGCGTCTGGGAAGGAGCTATCCTATGGATTTATAGTCTGCATTGTTTTAAAGAGGTATCTTGATATGTTTCTTATTTTATCCTACACTGTAATGCATTGTCATGGCATCATGGTACGTTTCCTAGCTTATAATGCAGCACAGAGCAAGACTTCTCATTCATGACCAGTAAACCTCTAGAGCCCTTCTGCCTTTGACACGGAAGAGGGGTTTTTATTGGGCATACAATGAATGGCACACTCTGTGAATGTGCATAAACCGATTATTCCAGAACAGATTTGCCTTTGAGCATTTCAGCATCGTGTTGTCCCATTGTTGAGTGTGTTCTGAGGATAAATGCCCAACAAATTTGGAGTTCATTTGAGTGGGGTAGACATTAAGCAGCTTGGCCTTCTGTCCTTTTTATTTTCAAACTGTGGCTTGTAACCTTGTTGTAAACTGGTTGGTTCTTTTAATTCTCAGGTTAGATGGGAACAAGAAGAGTAGAAAGGAGAAAAATAACTGCTGAATTTTTAAGTAT
>JAAGNO010006985.1:5100-17902 GCA_033439905.1 Ceryle rudis
TATGACTTTCATCCCTTGAATAGCTTTTCTGGGGTAAAAATATTACATTGCTTCTGCAGTAATGATGATTAGCTGTCATAGGAAGCTGCCAGGGGAGACAGCTGACCCTGCTGTTCCATCATGGGAAGGCTAACATTGTGCTGTTTTCTCTCAGTTGTTTCTCTTGATATAAGAAATGTCAGATGATGAGCACACGTAAGGAAAGTTAAATTCATTAGAACTTCTTGAGAGTTAAAGTCTCTGGAAAGGAAACAGTCTTGCTGCTTTCCATGATGGATATGGTGTGTGCTGTTTCTAGCTCGTGTCTCAGTTGGAGCTGCTATCTTCCAACTGCTTTATTTGGGTTGATTTCAGCTCCTAAAACTCAGGGAGATATGACTTTCTTCATGGGTGTATTTTTTTCTACCTGTAGCAAACCCAGAAAACAGGAAGACACCCATGGGAGATCTGGAATGGAGATCTGGAAAGTTTGGGCTTTCAGGAAAAAACTGATGATGCCCCAGTCATTGCAAATGATGTACAAATGATTAAAGATGGGACTTCCAATCTTGCCAGCCCTACTGAAGAAATTCTAAGTCAAAAGGAAGATTCGAGAGTTCTTGAAGATTCCACAGATCACCTTGAAGAGAAAGAACTGGGCAGGGAACAAACCAGAGAAAGAGAGAACTCTTGGCTTAATACAACATGGTCTGTGGAAGAGCTGGGCAATCCAGAAGAGAGAAGAAAGCTGATAGAGACAAAGATACTCTCCAAAATAATTCTGGAGCCATCACCAGGCCACCCAGAGCTAGCTGTCAAGCCTCCCTCACATGGCATTGGCAACAGCCTAGAAAAAATTGCTAAGGGGGAGACCTCCTCAGATGTTCCAGAAATGACCCATTTGTCATTGCAGGTGAGTGGCCCAAAGAGATCTGTGGGCTGACCAGCTCACGTGTGCTTAACTGGTGTGTGGCCTCAGTGTGGCGAGGTTATTGCCTTTGGCACTATGGATCTCTACTTCCTCTGTTGGTTTTTTAAGGTTGTTAGGACTTAATTGGCACAAAACATGAACCTGATATTTCTGTTCCAAGCTTTCTATGGAATTACAGTACAGAAATTTCTCCTTTCATCTACACTCACAAAAATAAACTTCTGGTGTTAGAGCTGTTCCAGTCTAGGCAATGCAGCTGCTTGCCTGTCTTTTACACTGTAATGCATCATTTAACCATGCCATTCTCGGAGGGGATCTTTACCAAGTGGTTCTAGGTTTAATTCCTGTCTCACCTTGGATAAGCCAGTTGCTTTATTAATTCAGGAGGCATGATCTTCCTTTCAGGACCTGTTTGATACCACTGACTTCTGTGGTTAGGTTTCAAAGGTGACTGCTAGTTCCCAGCTCAGCAAAGCACCTCTCTTTACGTCAAGTTGTTAAAGCTACTCCACAGTTTCTTCTGGATTCTAATCCTATCAGTTAATGTGAAATTTATTTTTTTTTTCCTTAAGTCCCTTTCTGTAGTAGAAATCATTCTAATCGTCACTTCTTTTTCTTCTGGACCCCATATGGTACCTAACAGGACTAGCACTACTGTAAGGGTTAGGTGGATAAAGCCTTAATAAAGCAGGTTAGGTGGTAGTTTGATCTCTTTACTATAATGGTTTCTATTTAAGCACTATTATTGAAAAATAAATTTAGTACTAACTGCATTATAATTAAAGTAGATGCCTATGTTGTCCTTCTCTTTGGACTGTTAGATAAAACAGCCCCTGTACTGACCTGTGACATGGCTCTCATTGCAGTGAGCTCAGCTGCCAGTCATTCTTCACTCTTCCAGACTGATTCATCTCAATGACACGTCTGAACCAGTATTAGTCTTATGTTGGTGTGAGAGATTTCATTTTGTGACTCTTGTCAGGCTTTTACCTTTCATCAGCTGCAGCATGTAATATTAGAATAGATCTAATCAGGTTCGGGGGGTGTGAAGATTTATTGTTCAGGAAAGAGTTAGAATCCTCTCTGAAATGGGAGGGGCAGTTGACAGGTTTTTACAAGGTGAAGCTACTTGTTTTGGAGGCGGCTGCTGCTGCTTTTCTAAAGCCCTCGAGTAGTCATGAAATGCACGTCAGCTGTAGCTGTGACATAATTGTCATCATTGGCAGCTAGCTTCCTTTTAAAACAAATCTCGAGTGCTTCTAAGTTCTGGTGATATTTCAGATGGATGTGGATATTTTTAATTAAAACTTTCATCTCCAATAATATTCAGAGGGGAAAGCAATCAATGCTTTCCATGCGTGTCGTGGCAGACTGGTTCTTGTACCTAAGTTAGCAGTGTGAGCATGCCATCAGCCAGGGTATCTGTGATTTCTGGCAACAAAATTGTTGATCCTATCTTCAGTGTGGCATAAGCAGCTGTGAGATAGCATCTGATGCTGACTGTACCTAGAAGAATGGGAATTGGCTGTGGTTGGGAGTTGGGGGAGGAAAAAGTTGTGGGCTGCATCTCAAAGAACTGAAAAGCCAAAAGTTCCTTCTCATGTTAGTGGCAGTGAAAAGTTCTCAGCATTGTTCAGGATCAGAATAAGTATGCTTGCTCTTGATTCAGGCCACCTTTTAATTGGTTTTACTATCTCCAGTGGTTTTCTGTAGCATATATCTGAAGGGTTGATGATTCTTGGAGAATAAACCTCAGCAGCTGGATAGGTGCATGGCCCAAAGAGACACAGTAAATGCATTCCCTCTATACAGCACTTCCCTGTAGATCTGCTTAAAGCAACCTCACAGTGTGGTTTGGGACATTGTCTTTTGGAGATGTTGAAAGGGTGAGGAAAGGCACTTGAGGGATGGACAGAGGGAAATAAAATACCTGGGGATCTGGTACTGTTGGTGGGTTTGAGGGATGAAGTGGAGCACTTGCTGTGGGAAAGTTCCCACCATGTGAATGCATGTGGAAAACCGAGCTGTGTGGAGGACATAACATGAGTTATATCCCAGATTATGGTGAGACAGGTCAGATGGATATTTAGGATGGATCTGTGTTTCTCCTTCGAAGGAGCTGTTAGTTCAGGCCACTCTAAAAAAACATTATCTGGTGAACTTCCATGCCCTTGCTGTATTTATATGTACCAGAAGAATCTGATGGCGTTCCTACAAAGGATGGGAGTCAAAGACTTTTATTTTGTAGCAAAGGCTCAGGAGTGAATTTTTCATTACAATTTGGCTGTCTTCTTTCAGAAGATTGAGAAATGGGATCTAGATGAGATTCTTGAAGACACGGAGCAGCGGAAAGATAATGTTCATGCAGAAGTTGCTTTCTCCTCATCAGATTACGGTAACATTGCTAATTTAACACCAGCTTTGCTGAAAATTGTATAAAAATAAATAAAATTCACGTTCCTGTGTTTAAATCATTTCCTGCAGCATCATCCTGGATGCTGAAAGCATAGTGGGTTTTTAATGCCTCAAAGATTTTAATTCGCTTGCCTCAAGATTTCACCTTACTTTCATAGCTGGAAAGCAGTTCTTTGTGGCCTGTCATGGCCTAAGAGTGAGCCATCCAAGATGGATGAAAGTTTGAAGTGAGTTAGAGCCAGATGACAATAGAAGCTTTATGCTTGCTTTTCTGACAGGCAGTAGAGAAAGGGACAATGTGAAAATGGGCATACAGGGTGATCCTGCGGCAGAAAACCACAGCTGGTGATACTTTTTGTTGCTCTTCCATAGAGACCTTCAGGAGTAGGTCTGAGAATGAGCTCATGGAAAAGCTGGAAGAGCTTTGTGCCAGGCAGTCCAGGACAGTGTCTCCATGCTGCAGGAGGCCATCAGCCAAGCTCTCCTCTCAAGAACAGCAAGAGAATAAGTAGGTCTCTTTCTGTCCTACACACTAGGTAATGATGATTGTCAGTAGGGGTACCTGGAAACTCATCGTGTTTTGTAGGTGCTTTTCTCTGTAGCCCCTGCAGAAAGGTGATATCGTAGTTGGAATATGCTACAGGGATGTTAAAGGAAAATACTAAGAGTCAGTCATGTACATTTAATGATAAACAGTCAGTATCCTGCCACCTTGACATTCTCTATCAACCATCAGAGGAAACAATAGTGAAACAGGACTGAGGGGAAGATGAAAAGTATCCTTACTGCCAAAGCAGGGAGAGCCATGAAGATGATTTTTACTTTGTATGCTCTGAAGGATAGAGTTATCAGAGGAGGCAGAGAGGGAAAATGGATCTCTTTTACTGATTGCTACTGGGTTCTTAAAGCTTGTAAGCTCTTTGCTACCATAACTGCCTGCCTCTTTTCTACAGAATGAGTTGACATTGTCTGTTTTTGAGAACTAAACATCCCTCATTGTGCTGCCTGTGGTCTGTACTTCGGGGGGAAGCTGAATCTTTGAGTCCGGCTTTGAAAGGTGGTGGATAGTAGGCAGAAGCTGAGTTTAAATCTGTACAGTAGCCAAGCACAGAGCTCCTTTCACAATCCAATTTTGATCCTGATCCACACCCTGCGGGACTTCTTGTCTGAATAAGGCAGAGGACATGCTGAAACAGTGTTTTCTCTACTTAGGGATGTTGCCTTGCTATCATCTTCCCAAAGCTCTCTGAGGACAGACACGATGGGATTACAGTGCCTGCTGGAGCCTGTAACTGTGTACATAGATTTAAGAAATGCCAGACCACAGAAGTCAGTAACATTCCACGATGAGGATCAAAGGTAAACTCTGGCTTTACTGTTAGGGACAACTTGCAAAAAGTGTGAATCTGAAACCTTCTCTTGGTGTCTCATACTAGTGAAATGTAACTTTTGAAGTGTTCTATTTTTTCACACCTCTGTGACCTCGCTAGGAAGGCACAGCCCCTGTCTGGGTACAGACATAGTCTCAGGAGAGCATAACTCTGTCCCAGAACAAGTAAATGTGTGGGGATGTGGCAGCACAGATATCCAGGGAAATAACCTTTTGGAAGTTTCTGTCTCTGAAGGAGTAGGCAGAGCCCACAAAGCAATGCCTGCAGCTGTGAGTTGGGCTGGCATTCTGACAGCGCTGGGGACAAAATGGGCATCCTTTGCTATGCCCCTGGCAAGCAACTGGAGGTGCTGATCTCTGTCTCCTGTGTGATAAAAGTGCCTTATAGTTAGTTATGGAAGCCAAAATTCTTCTCAATCTACAGCAGATTCTGGCAAACACGCCCTTTCCCTGGGATCTATTGGTGTCTGAGGAAGCTGTTTGCTCCTTTCTCAGGGTGTATATTTGCTGCAGTAGGGAGTTGAAGAGTCACCAGAAGAAAGAAACCTTGTAGTTAATAAACAGCTAACACATTTTGATGTAGTTGCTGGAATATTTTTTTACTACAATGTGGAGAATTATCTATAATACATGGAGATTTTCCCTAAAAGTAACTCTCCCTTTTTCCTAATGGTTCTAAATTTGCATCCTAGAAATGATGAAAGGCCAGCACCCAGTTGGAACAGAATTAACTGATGTGGTGTAATTTGTTTCATAGTGCAAGTGACAGCTCCAGTGAAGAAAAGGAGACAACGACAATTAAGGACAAAGAAGAAAGGACAAAGTAAGATTCTTTACCAGGACCATAGTTCAAATGATAAGATATTAGTTTTTTCTGCAACTAAAATAATTGCCCTAATGTTGATGAGAATGAGCTCACATACTGAAACATCTCCATTCCTGGTCTTCACAGCAAAGTGCTTCAGTGTGGCCCCAGGAGTTCACTGTTTTCTGTTGCATGGTAAAGATACTGAAGCTAGAAAGTAGTTGTTGCTCCTTGAGGCAGTGTAGCACCTTGCTTCTGTACAGCCACATGGAAATGGCTCTGAACAGAGAGCGGAGCTGGGTGGCTGGTTTGAGTGACAGCAGAACTGGTTTTTAAATGACTCAGAACTCAACTTTGAAAATACTGTAGGGACTTGACTCAGACAAAGCTTTACTTTTAGAAATAATAAAATCTGCTAGAATAGATGCTGACTTAAAGAGAATATGGAATACGTTGTGTGGGCTGGGATGCTCTCAATTCTCCTTAATTGGAGGGGAGAGGAAGAGGGGAAAGAGGATAGTGTGATGGATGGGATCCTAAACTGTAAAATCTTACCATGCACAGGTGCCAGTCTCTTCCTGTTGCTAAAGTCAGGGCTTGATTCACACCATAGTTTCTTTGTTTAATGTGAAGCAGATACATCAAGCTTTAAACATCTTCTTGCATTTATGCTCTGGATCACATTTAGAAGTCTAATTCATGCAAGTCCACATCACAGCAGTGCAGAGGACAAGTAAAACACTTGTATTGTACCAGCCAATTGCTTTTTTTTAATGGTTTGAAAGAATAAATGATTTGACAAGGAACAGAGTCTAAGCACTCAATAGAAATTAGAATAGCTAATCCAAAGACAGGGACAAGATGGTACTTGGGGAACTCTCACAGCCACTGAGGCAAATGCTGAAGTTGCATCAGTGTAAATCTGGAGCAGTGGAGAGCAGAGTTTAGCTGATTGGATTTTGATTTGGTTTAATGTTGAAGGACATAGACAAATTAAATACCTGGCAAATGTTACTCAGTTGTGTTTCTAGGTAAGAAAGCCTCATGGTCTCAGCAGGGCAAGGTTCTGATCTCATTCACAAGGAGCCAATGCCAGTTTCACTCTAACTGGGGTTATTAAGCAGTGCTATGTATTCTGTAGTACAGTATTCCTACATAGTGGGGCTTTGGAGGGTTAGTCGTCTTGAAAATACGCTGTTGGTTTACCCTTGAGTGCTCAGGCAGTAGGTGCCACCTCTAGCACTATACCATAAGGTTGCTCTCCAGTACATGACACTCCTAAAATTGCCACTACTTAGGGATACTCCTTAATAGTCCAGCCATGGGTGTTTGATGTCTTGATGGTCCTGCATATGATGGCAGGAGATTTGAGATCTTTAAGGAGAAATAGTACACTCGATCTGGGCTTTTTCATCCCCTGTATCCAAACGGGACAAAAATCTGTAAACTCTGATTTCTGTAACAGCATTGTTGGTTCAGAGCTCTTCTAGCAGGTTTGTGTTGTGCTTGAAATACACGAGAGGTAAATAAAATGCCAATAAGATCTGTTTTGTGTTCTGTCACTGTAGCCTCTTCTGCTGATATTACCAATAAGTATTTATTGTCTAAATTTGCAGTCCTTGTTTTGAGCTGTCACTCACATGAGAAGTTCCTCAGTTTGAATTAATCCTTATAATGCTTTATCCTCATTAAATCAGGCTTTTATTTTCTTTGCAGGAGGAATTGCTCAGGGAAAAGCCTGTTACTGCAACAACTTCATACAGCCCAGAAAGAAGCCTCAGAGCTTCTTTGTAAAATGCCTACTTTGCCTGAAAAACTTGAAGGCATAAAACAGGACCCAGGAAGTCTGGAAGAGAGAGGTTCCCCTAAAATAAATCAAACTAAATCATTCAAAGTGAGGCAAGAGATAAATAAGGTGATTCCCAGGAAGCTGGCAAGATTGAAACCAGAGAAAAGAGATACCCCCTTTTCAAGCTGTGGGGACAATGGAGTCGACATAGAAAAAGAAAACAAAATGGAAGCTGAGAAGATTCAAAATGCAGGAAATGCCCCAGAGTCTCCTTTAACGGCGACAGAATTGCCAAGGTATCACACAAGAAAAGCTGTCAGTGGTTTTGATTATGGCTTATGTAATTGTGTAAGATTAAAGAACTTTACTTCTCTGGTCTGTAAGTTGGAGTAAAAGGATATCTGGAAGCAAAGGATGTTGGAGCAAAAGAATACCTGGAAGGACAGCCAATCCCAGCAGCTAGTGCTGAAAGGTTTAGAGGTGCTCAGACTTAGCAGATCAGTGAACTGGCCTGAGATTAGACATGCAGTGGCACTTCTGACACAGTGAATTTAGCCATTTTCTTTGGCTTTTATATGAAAAGGAGGATAATGTGGTATTTATCTCCTTTATGAAGAACAGTACTGAGCTTTACTAAGCATAGCATTATAGAGGATGGGTCTGGAAGGGTCTGTATCCCTGATCCAATTTAGTGAGGAAAAATCTAACCCTTTCCTGGCAGATCTGTAGATAACTTGGTCTTGAAACCCTCAATGGTAAGGATTCCTTGACATTTTGCTGCTTACTTATAATTGTAAAGCTTTTTCTTAAGTCTAATTTAAATGATCCTATCTCCAGTTTAAGCTTTTTTCTTGTAGTACCAATAGGTACAGAACATGGTTTATTCTGTTTCTCGGTACAAAAAGCCATCTACAAACTGGAAGATGTATGATGTCTCTCCTTGTGACTTTTCCCAAACAAAGCAATGCTGACACTTTGACATCAAGAAAAGTGCAAGAGCTTAGAGGGACAAAGATATTCCCTTGAGGAATATCTTGGAAAGTTGTGTGCGTTTTTTAGAGATAAATAGGAATGAGATCAATTGAGGAAATAGCAGAGTTATCTGGGCCTCTGCCTCCTTGGGCTTAGTTTATTGTGGTGTATTCTGCATAACGACAAATTTTAAGGTAAAATGGGGTGGTTGCCTCATGCACCTGCCCAGCTATTTGGGAGAGCTCCATTATACTGACTTTTCAAAGGTTATATTCTGCTTGCTATTTTCAGAGTGAAATTTAACATTTTGACTTTGACATATGAGCCCTTGAAAGAATTAGAATCTGCCTGCTCTAGAGACTGTTTCTTTGCCAGTATTAAACAGTTGCCTACCCTGCCACTGAGACGCTCCAGCTACTGTGTACTTGGTTTAAATGGCAGATGGTTGGTTGCAGGCTTTTTTCCCTCTGTGGGGTTCTTGACATTAAAGCTCATTGCTTCCATCAGCTCTATAAAGCCCCATTTTGTCAACCTGTTAGCCTGCCACATAGATGGCAGAGCATGGCTTGGCAAGAATCTGGCTTTAGTGCTGCTGAATAGAAACTCAAAATGATTTTTAAGGATTTTCAAACTTCTCTTGTGCTATTCTAATTATTATTTGGGGCACCTGGGGCTTGAAGAATTCAGAAGAAATTGAACTTGATATTTGCTAGGGAAGGGGCAGGTGATTTCTTTTTGCAGCCATCAAAATATAGAAAGATGGAAGGCCTTGGTTCAAGGGTAAATGTATTATAACATATAGGAAAGGGATTTAGGCTGAGAATTTTGGTGTGGAGATGGGGAGCAAAACATGCCTCTGCTTAAGGGAGTTCAGGTCTCCAAGTAGATTGTCACCACTTGTCAGAGGCTTGAAGTCTGCCTCTTGTCTGTCTTTTTTTGAGAGATGATTTCACCCAATGACAAGTTCTTGTGTGTCTCCCACAAACACGATAAGCACTTTCTAAGTCTATCTTAGCCTTTCATGTCATGATTCACCCTCAAGTGTGGTATAAATATAAGAAAAAAGAAATGCAAACAGATGAACCAGGGTGGTGTTCTATTCTCCCAAGTGTAAAGCTTAAGCAAAGCAGAATCTGTATATTTTTCAGGACAGAAGAAAGTAAAAACAAGCTATCCCAAAAGGAAGAACAGATGAAAGAGAGACACAGGAGACACAGCTTCCAGGAGCAGCTGGAGAGATTACAGCCTCAGCAGTCTGTTACTGGGAAGCAGCCCATGGCAGAGAAAACCCCTGTTTTGTTCCACATGGTCAGTAGTCAGGGTAGGACTGTCCCTTTCAGAATGGCTCCCTGGCCAAATCCAAGTGTGCTTCTAGAGCAAAATGTCACTTTCACTGCATTATTTAAAATCTGTTTGTTAATGGAGCACTGTTGCCTGATGAGACAAGCATTCCCACAGCTCTTCTCTTACACTAATTGTATTTTTCTCACTTTTCCTGGGTAGGGAGTGCTCCCTGTATGGCTACACACCAGGTTTGACATGGTGGGGTATGGCAGAAGTTCTGGCTTGCTGAAGTCAGTGGGCTCAGTGTCATCTACTTCACAGGAGCCAGGCTTTCATGCATGATTTTGCACAACTTTTTTAAAAAGCTAAATGTTTTTACTGTCACACATCTAAAGCAAAGCCTATGCTGAGTCCTGTCCGATTTCTGCCCCTAGCAGCTTTATATTTCAGTTTTGTGGGTAGCTTTTGAGGACTGTGGTTTTAGGAACAGGTTTTGCCTTTGACTGAGGAAGTGTGAAACTACCCTGATTTTTCCCAGAGCCGAAAATATGGCTCAGAGGACAGGGCTGTTTTTCCTCCTGAGAAGACTTGTATATGTAGCCCTAACTCATCCTTGTACTGATTTCACTGGACATGAGGCCAGATGAGAAGGTAAGAGGAGATGAGAAACTCCAGAACTTGTCAGTCCACCATCATGATTTATCTGGGGTAATAGTAATAACAGATATCTCCTGTCAGTACAGAATGGCTTTTGGATTTTAATGATTTTGAAGTTATTTTTCCAACCAAAACAATCTTATGATTCTGTGAAAGTTGAAGGACCTTACAGCCCTGAGCTGTGTTCAGTTTTGGGCACCTCAACACAAGGAAGACATTGAAGTGCTGGAACAGGTCCAGAGAACTTCGAAGCTGCTGAAGGGCCTGGAAAACAAGTCCTATGAGGAGAGGCTGAGGGAACTGGGGCTATTTAGTCTGAAGAAAAGGAGGCTGAGGGAAGACATTATAGCTCCCTACAGCTACCTGAAAGGATGTTGTAGAGAGGTAAGCACTGGTCTCTTATCACAAGTAACTAATGATAGAACAAGAGGGAATGGCCTCAAGCTGCACCACAGGTTTAATCTGGTCATTAGGGATTTCTTTTTTCCTCTGAAAGGGTTATCAGGCCTTGGAAAGGGCTTCCCAGAGAGGTAGTTGAGTCACCAACCCCGGGTGTGTTAAAAAGCTGTATGAATGTGGATTAGTGATGGATGTGGTAGAGTAGGGTTAATGGCTGGACTCAATCTTCAAGGTCTTTTCCATCCTAGACGATTCTATGATTCTGTGATTTGTTTGTTCTGTAAGCAGTTGACTACTGTGTTTCTGCAGATTGAAAGCTCATTTTTTTTAGCCACTGGCTTAATCAGTACTGAGAAGTAAAGGACTAAAACTAACAGCTGAAGTTCCTTTGGCAAGGACAGGGCACTGCACAGAATCTAGTCTTCAGGCTTGCTCCTTTCTCAGACTGCTGGGAGGTGCCACCAAATTCCAGTTAGCCCTTAAGATGCAGGCACTTACTTGCTAACTCATTCCTGACACCAAGTGATTACAGAATTGTGTATCTCGATCACTTCCCATCTTTGCTGCACTGAAGCCAACAGAATGAAGACAAGGGCTTGGTAATGTGGCTTCTCTCAGTATGGCTCAGAGTGTATTTACTCTGTAGCCTTGCTGTGTAAAGAAGCCTGTAACAGATGAAATGTTACTGGCAGCTAGTCATGGCAGCACAGACATTGGCATAAGGTAAGCAGTGCCAGCTTTACTCACCTCCTGATGCCTGGAGGAGCAGCTAACTGAGACCTCAACTATCTGACAGCCTGCTTGAGAGGAAAAACCTGCTGCTGTGTACAATGCACTGCTGGTGGAAACCAAATCAGCACAACACATAATAACTGTGTTCTGTGGGCAACTTTGCTCTTAGTTCTTCAGAGATATTCATTATTAAAATGAAGAATGAAAAATGTATTAGCATCATCTATCAAATACAACAGTCGTTTATAAGACTACTTGAAATTCATCTTGACAGCAGCATTTTTTTCTTTGAATTAGAGCAGGCTTTTCAGTTCTTTCTTTCTTCTCCTTTGCTGCACATAGGAAGAGAGAAAAAACTTGAATATTTTGACATTTAAAACCAAAGAAGCTGTAATTTGGCAGCTGTGTCTCAGTGAAAATATCTAATATCTATATATAAACATGTACATTCAAGAACAAGCCCCAGTGTTTGACAGAGTAGCTCACTTTCAGATTTAAGCCCTTTATTTTGGCAATGATAGATGCTGAGATCTGGAACACTTCTCATAGTTTCCAGAATTCCTCTGATCATTTATAATGTACATAAATAATTGAATAATAATCAGAGGGAAAGGTTAGAAACTACAATTACTGTAGCTGAGGTCCTGGGAAAGAAATGCAAAGGAAATTTAAAAAGCTGTATTAGGGTTACATTAGAGTTCTTGTCTAAAATTTAGAAGCAGTGAAATTCAGATTTAATGCTGCTGTCTCTTTTTTTCCCTAACCTAGTTGAGTCAGACTCTGTGCTCAGCCTCTCTTTGGGAAGCACCAGTATAAATGAGAATCAGGTTTGGGAAGAACACTTTCAAAACAGTGCAGGTGACTTAGGAGATGCAGAATTAACTTCTTTGGATGCTGAAGTATCTCTGGAAAGGGCTGATATCCAGTGGTGTTTTCAAGGCACACAAGTACCAAATTTCCCTGGAAAGCAGTGGGTTTTTTCTGAGAATCCTGCCCGTCAGGTCTGTGTCTTTAGGTGTCTGAATACTCTTGCAGTCTGGCCCACCTCTCCCCTTAAAAATACGTGGAAGAACCGGACTGGTTTTCTTCTACTTTTTTCATTTCCCCTGCTCCCCTCCACCACCCAAACTTTTGGTGAAAGTTAAGACTGCCATTAGCTGATCTCTTCTGCAAATGGGTCCCATAACCACGTTTTGACCTTTGGATCGAATTCAGAACAGATTCAAGCATCTGCTGTTCTGCTGAAAGTCAGCCGAGTGGTGATGTGATCTGTGCGGTAAGGTCAGGTTGAATTAATAGCTTAGAGCAATATGCATAGGGTTTGCTTCAGTATTTGAGCAGAGTAAGTGTTATTGACAAGGGAGACGGGAAAGGAACAATGCACAAGGTGTAGAACAGTTAAATGGAGGATGTAAAATGAAACAGAACAGTGGACACTGGCCCAGGTTG
>JAAGNO010006985.1:25914-37807 GCA_033439905.1 Ceryle rudis
GTGATCCTGGGCCCCCTGCTCTGGGTGACCCTGCTGGAGCAGGGGGGTTGGATGAGATGATCTCCAGAGGTCCCTTCTGACCCCCCACCATGCTGGGATTCTGGGATCATAAATGGAAAAGAGGTGAAATACTGTTTTTTAAATGACTGTATGGATGCCTTCACATTACAGGGAATTTTTTTAATGAATAGTAGTTTCCTTTGGGGCAATGCCACTTTGTGTGTAACTTTAACACTGCAAATATATGAGTATCCTTAAATTGTCTTGCAATGTCTTTTTCCTCATTGCTGGGGTTTTTTTGTGTGGATTTGGGGAGAGGTTATTCCTTGGCTGTTTAGTGTGGTTACTGTTTGTACTTGTGCTGCTCTCGTGTTAGAGTGGAGAAAGATGGCCAGAACTGGGGGTGGAGGAGAGGTTATTGGAAAATTGAGCTGAAGGGCTCTAAGTCGCAATCTTGTAAACTGTAATTGCAAAATAAAATAGCGAGCACTTCGGAAATAGGAAATGTTATTGTATTTACTCTTTGGTAGTTGTTGGCACTTGGTTACAATCAAGCTGCAAGCCTGTTTGTGATTGACAGCACAATTCTAGCCAGAGCAACCAAAAATAGCTGAGCATTTGGGTAATTTCAGTCTTTTTATAATCTAATGCTGACACTGGCTTTTATCTGTGAAACATGTAGGCAAATGGGACTCTTCATAGGTAGACATGGGTAAATTGGGCAGTGCTGTGGGAAGGAATACTCAGAAGGCGCTGAATGTATCTCACTTAGCAATTCTTGCTCAAAATTAAATGGGATTAGCTCCTTTTTTTGTTCATTAGCCTTAATATTTCTGAAATCAGTTAAACTATATGCCCAGATTCTTGTTGGCATAAGGAGCCTAGCAGAGGCAGGAGAGGGAAAGACCAGCATTCATCAAAACCTCACTCATTCTCAGAAATGAACCATAATAAGTAAAATTCTTAGCTGGTCTTGGTCAGAAAACATATTGAGCCCTTCCCTGCTGCTGGGCCAAGCAAATCTGCAACAGTTGGAAGTTTCCTGTCAAAGCATTGGTAGTACCTCCTGTCATTGATTCCCACACCCTTGTGAGAGAGGAAGAAAGAATCATTTCTCCAGTGTAGGGTACAGATGAAGGTCATCTTTTCCTGAAGGCCTCCAAGTTTTCATTAAGGCCTCTTCCTCAGAGAAATACGATGGTAGGGTCAAAGCCCTCATTAATTCTGTTAGCTCTCCAGGACTACACACCCTTACGTTAGTAATGTGGAGCTGCAGCATCAGAACCATTTGCATGACTGCTTTTTCCTTTATTACTAATTGCAGTTTTTATTTGGTACTTGTAGGCAGTGCTGTGCCTGTGGCAGATATTTTGGCACCAAAACCCTGGATGACACAGTGCTTGTGGCTTTTTATTAGGTTTTTTTTAAACCATTTCAAGGAATTCTCTATTTTCAAGACTGGCACAAAAGTCAAACTACATTAATTTGTCAAGTGGATTAGTCATTAAACACCTTTGTGGATGTTTTAATTCAGAATTAAAGTGGCTTTAATTGGATTTAGCTTACTTTGTTTCCAAAGTAAATTCAGGTAAATCAAATTATAGTTAATTCAGTGTAAAGGCGTGGGCAGATATCCTCATTACAGGCTATGTGGAGCAATAGAAAACAGAACTGCCTAGCTGCTCCTCAACACCCTCCCGCTCCCGTAGCGTTCCTGTGGTGTCCCACAGCTCAGCTCACAAAATGGGCTCCTTGCTAGTCTCACACTACAGTAGGTTATTTCAGATTAATTCTGTTCACCTTACTTAGCTGGGTCTGTTGGCTGATTGCATTGACACGTACAGGAGGTGCAGCCATGCTGCACTTTGCCGACTCTGCAGTTGGGAGCACAGCCCTCAGCTGATGCTGTAACAAGTAGCATGGAAGAGTTAACCCCATCAACAGCTCCAGCTATTTGCCAAGTGAATGTGTGTCCATGCAGGTAGAGCATATGCACTCAGGATGCCTATGGGTCGGTCCTGAGGATCCTTATTAAAGGATCATAACTGCTGAGGAGTGATGCTCTTGTGTGTACTGGACAATCTTTGTGATTTTTAGGAACTAGCACCTTAATTTGCAAAAGAAACATCAGGCGCAGCAAATTGAATATGGATAGGAATAGTAACAGCTGCAACTCCTCGTCTTTGGAGGAATAAAAGAGACCCCATAACTTTAGCCCCATGGTTTAAGCTTAGGGTTGTTTCTTAAAGAATGAGCCTCTAAAAGGAGAGGGAATTCTCCTGAGGTTGACCCTTCTCAAGGGCTTGTGGTGATAGGATGAGGTGTAATAGCCTCAGGCTAAAAGAGGGGAGGTTTAGAAGAGAAACTAGGAAGCCAAGTTCTTCACACTGAGGGTGGTGAGACACTGCAACATGTTGCCCAGGGAAGCTGTGGATGCTCCATCACTGGATATGTTCAAAACCAGGTTGGATGGGGCTTTGAGAAGCCTGATCTAGTGGGAGGTGTGTGTCCCCTGGCAGGGGGTTGAAACTAGGTGATCTTTAAGGTCCCATCCAACACAAACCATTCTATGAATCTGCATCCTAAATAACCAAGTATCAATACTAAAGTAAAGAAATGAGAAGTTCGCTTAAATGTAACATCATCTACGAAATGAGATGTGTTAGATAAAGCATAAAACGCTGAAAGTTTCGATGCTTCTATCAGGCTTCTCTTGAAGGCATTTCAATTGATTAAAAAAAAAGGTCAAAACATTCCATCTTAAATAATGCAGAAAAAACTTGATCACAGTTTCCAACTGTGGCCATTCACTGAACAATGTTTGATTAAATGAAGACCCAGGTGACAGCTCTCCAAGAAAACCTGAAGTGCTCCAGAAGGTGTCACTGCTTTAATGACTTGGCTTTTGCAGATCATGCTCCCTTTCTGATAAATGCTCCTAGCTATTAATCGCCCCCTCTGTGGTAGTAACGAATGTAATTCTTTTGTGATGATGAATATAGTTCCAGTAAGCCAAATGACTTCCATTTCCATACTTTTTTTTGACAGGAAGCTTCTTACTTGCCAGATATTGACACATTGCCTAGATCACGCAGTATGAAAAATGAGGTGCTGCTTATGACCATTTGCCTGTCAAGTTGTGGCCAAGTCGCGACAGATCAGTGTGGTGAGCAGGTGCCTGACGTGGTGCTGAGAGCAGCCAACATCTACCAGGCTCTCGTGACGTGGCTTCTCTCTCTGGTGAGTGTGTGCAGTGACAGTGTACAGAAGAGGGTTCTGGATGATTAAGGCTGTGTTTTGCCCTCCAGTGAATATATAATAATTCTTGAAGTCTCCTTCTTCCAACAGCTACAAAACAGTGGCTGAACAAGGGGGAAATTATCTTCTAACTGACCTTAAAGTCAGTAAATAAAACTCTTGGTGCGGTTAGTGAGAACTGGATTGTGTCTGTAGTTTATGACAAACAGCATAGAAAATAACTTGTTGAGCCAGACTCACAGTAGTCAAAAGTGACTCCTGGAAGTAAAGGATTCTCCAAGTATTATGCTTTGCCCTTGGCAAAAGAAGTAAATGAATCATAGAATCATGGACTAGTTTGGCTTGGAAGGGACCTTTAAAGGTCGAGTCCAACCCCCCTGCAGTGAGCAGGGACATCTGCAACTAGAGCAGGTTGCTCAGAGCCCTGGTCAACCTCACCTGGAATGGTTCCAGGGATGGGGCATCGACCACCTCTCTGGGCACCCTGGGCCAGGGTCTCACCACCCTCAGTGTCAAAAATGTCTTCCTTGTCTCCAGTCTAAATCTCCCTCTTTGACTCTAAAACCATCACCCTTTGACCTGTCCCAAAAGGTCCTGCTAAAAACGTTGTCCCCATCACTAAAAACATTGTCCCACTTCTGTCCTGACAAGTTTTCTGCACAATTCTATTTAAAAATAAAAACACTGTCTGAAGGCACTTTGAAATTCACTTCTGAAGGTAACTGTCAGGAAAAAAGCAATGAGGTTTTGCTCAAATCCCTGGTAGTGTAGAAGACAGTCTTCCAAGCTAGTAGATTAGTCCTTAATTATTTGTTGAGTAGTCTCAACTACGCATTGATTTGAGAAGACAGGTTAAAAAAACAAAACATGACAAAAAGTTAGATGTCCCAGTTCTTGTGTGTTTTTAGAGGTCACTGCTTACACCAATTTGTGTTTTGCTGCTATGATGCCAGCAGAGGGAGCTGACTGAAAGAATATGACTCGGTTTTTGGTTTAAAACCCTTAATTACTGGCAAATTAAAACTGATCAAGAGTTGAAGATTTCATAATTTAACTTAGATTAAAAAAATACCCAAACTTTTATTGGAATGAAAAAATATTGCACCTGCCCTAGTTGTATTTTAATGTGAAAAAAATAATAATTAATCTCTCTTCACCTACCCACAGCTGCAAGTTTTACAGCTACAAATTTATCTGTGATAAAATGAAACATCACAGATAACAACCAAAGAGGGTCATCAAAAAAAATTCACCCACAAGTGGAAATATCCTCCCTATTTCAGTCAATGGCTCGTGGTTCCAGCCAACCTGCTACTACAGCATTATGCAGTGACAAATGACATCACATGTGTAATGCCAGTGCCACTGAAGAGCCTGCAAAAATTATTTTAAGGTAGAAAGATACGTTCCTGCTATAAAAAAAAAAACACAATGTTTTTGAGGCAGCCTCAGATTCCTGATGGATTCAGAGCTGGACAAATAATTTCAGATATTTTTATATTCCTTATAGCAGCCGTTTGAAACTAGGGAAGCAGCACAAAATCCACAGGGAAAGCAAAATGACAACAGAAATTGTGCAAGTAGGACAAGATATTTGGATTTTAGGTGGATAAGGACTCCTGGACAGAACATCGGATGTCTGTGTTGGCCTGATGCACTCTGCTTGGCTCCACATTTGCGTTCATTTGGGTTATCCCAAGGAAAAAAATCGTCATCTGTAGTGTTTGAGGGTCTGGTTTCTTGAGAAAATATCATTGACCCAATATAGGTGGTATTATACTCAGAGGTTACAACTTAAAACTACTTCAGGAAGACTCTCAAGTGGGTGTAACAAGAAACCCAGAGGTGACAACTGTCACACCTTTAAATATTTAATTTGCATTAAATACTAAACATGCGGTTTAATTTGCATTGCTGGTAACATTTCATATGAAGAGAGTGACCACTGGACAACAAAAGCCAACCTGTAAAAACTGGGGTTTAGTGGGGTTTTTTTGTTGTTGGTTTTTTTTGTTTGTTTGTTTTTTGTTTGTTTGTTTTTTAATTATAGTTGATTTTGGAGTCGCAGCACCCACAGCCCTTGTCTGAAGGGGGAGGTGCATTATTGAGGACTCTCATTATCAGGAGGCTCTTTCAAATCAAAGAATCATCTTGAATCAAAGTGAGACAGAGTTGGGTTTAATACCTAAACCTAGAAAATTATGCCTATTTCCAGTGGAAATCAGAAAATTGTGTGATAATTTATCTAGTATCGGATAAGGGCCTGAATCACCTGATTTTCCAGAAAGTGCAAAAGCCACCCAACAACTAAAGAGTACTTACTTTTTTAGCTCCTAATGACAGCATTAAGAAAAAAGAGAAAGTTAGAGAAAGTTTCCAATTCTAGAGACGCAGCAGCAAGGACACAAAACAACAAACATATTATTCTATAGCTACCTACATGTAATACATTGAACTTAAAATACATTACAACTCTCCGGAGCTACATTAGATGAACCAACACGACGCTCACAGTTACTTTGAAATTAAAAAAATGAATTTATATATCTTATCAAGGATGAACCCATCAGGACAGGGAACCAGCTAGAGGCTCACAACCTGCCATCCCAGAGCTGGTGGTGGGAAAGCAAAGCTCAGGTTCCCTCTAGTTTCAGGTAACTAAACACCGATAGCCAAAAGAATTCTGAAAAATGTTAACAATTATAACATCAAATAACGAATTCACGCGATTGTGGTGATTTCTATCAGCAGCTGAGTGATCTGCACAATGCTCTAGGGAAGAGATGGAAATAAAACAGCAGCACCAACACCCAGAGCACTCATTTTTCAGGAAAAGCAGTGACACGACATGTGAAAGCTGGCGGGAGAATTTAAGACTTGCTCAGAGCTGTGTGCCCATGAGGCTATGCCTACAAAGGCCAATGAGATGCAGCATCTCACGTCACCAATTCAACGTTACATGGAAAGAAGGTGTTTCTGTGAGGAAGAAACACAAACCCCCAAAGCCAAAGCGACCACAAATGTTCCCTCCATCAAACCTGGCTCACAGGAATTCAGTGGTGTTTTCACAAACATTACCAAGGACAAATCTTTGTAGAAGGGAATTTACCTCAACAAGCACCGATGTGTGTTCCTCAGGGCTCAGGATTGGAGCCAGTTCTCTTTAATATATTTATCAGTGATTTGGACAAGGGGATTGAGGCATGCTCAGTAAGTTTGCAAATGACAACAAGTTGGGCACCAGTGCTGATCTGCCTGAGGATAGGGAAGCTCTTTAGAAGGGCCTGGACAGGTTGCATTGATGGGGTGAGGTCAGTGGGATGATGTTCAACAAGGCCAAGGAAAGGGTCCTGCACTTGGGTCACCACAACCCCCTGCAATACTCCAGGCTGGGGGAAGAGTGGCTGGAAAGTGCCTAGGGAGCAGGGTTAGTCAACAGCAGACTGAAGATGAACTGGCATCTGCTCAGGTGGCCAAGAAGGCTACCAGCACCCTGGCTTGTATGAGCACCAGTGTGGACAGCAGGACTAGGGTAGGGATCATCTCCCTGGACTCATCCCTGGGGATGCCACCCCTAGAATACTGGGTTCAGTTTCGGAACCTTCACTCTAAGGACACTGAGGGACTGGAGCGTGTCCAGAGAAGGGAAACAAAGCTGGGGAAGGGTCTAGAGAAGAAGTCTGATGAGGAGCAGCTGAAGGACCTGGGGTTGAGTCTGAAGAAAAAGAGACTCAGAGGAGACCTTCTCACTCTCGACAACTCCCTGACAGGAGGTTGGAGCCAGGTGGGGTCAGTCTCTTCTCCCAAGGAACAAGCAACAGGACAAGAGGAAACAGCTGCAAGTGTTTCCAGGGGAGGCTTAGGTTGGACCGGAGGAAGAATTCTTCATGGAAAGGGTTTTCAAGGCCTGTCCCAGTCTGCCCAGGACAGTGGTGGAGTCTCCATCCCTGCAGGGGTTTCAGAGCCGTGCAGATACGGTGCTGAGGGGACATGGTTCAGTAGTGCCCTGGCAGTGCTGGACTTCATGATCTTAAAAGTTTTCTCAAACCTAAACAATTCTGTGATTCTATAATATCATATTCCAAAAATGAGTCCAAGATAGTTGCAGCCCTTATTTGTCTCCACGAGGGGCCAAATCTCAGGTCTAGTTATGAAAAAGACAAACTTTTCATTGACGTTTACAAAGACAAGCAAAAATTTATTTATTTATTTTTTTTTAAAAAAGGTCATTTCTACTCTTTGCTCCTACATTTTGCCAAAGGAAACTAGGAAAAGACACATGCAAGGCTTTTAATTACACTAACCATTGCCCGAGCTGGTGTAGACAAGCTAAAGAGATACTGCAAACCATTAATACCAGACCAGAGCAGAGCACAACCAGTTCTCCCAGCATACAAATTTACTCCAGGTGAGGCACAACCACAATCCTACCTAAGCCAAATCTGCTAAATCACAGTGAGACAAGCAAAGGGACTTTACCTGAACTGGCAAAGTCTGGAGGGACAAATTCACCTCTTCAGAGGTTCTAGAAGAAATTCAAACTGTCTTGAACACATAGTTCTAAGAAGTGGCAAAAATCAAAGCAGAATGTGGAACTGAATTAAAGACCTGTCAGTTTGTGCTTTAAACAAAGCAAGGCAACGTGAAAACACTCAGTTCTCCCCCTCAAACCTCTCCTGACACCACCTTCATCCGCTGCCTAAAGTAACATTTCAAACCTGAAAGCATTTTTAATCAGAGCTACTGCTTTAGAGTTTGCTGGTGTCTTGTGGTCACATCCAGCCAGAACAAATCTGGTTCTGCACTTCCAGTGTCTACAGGGAAATGCACAAAGTTAAAAATAGGCAGCGAAAAGGTCTCTTCTCATCGCACCGTAAATCCAGAACAAGCTTTGGACTTGTTAGTCAGCTGCATTATCTCTGCAAGTCCAGCTACTTCCTAAAATAGTCCATAAAACCAACAGCATTACATCATCCTAAGTCTGGAGCCAATAGAAGGGAAGTGAATACAACTCTGTTCATTGGTTTCATGAAAGACACTTTTCCATCTGTGAGAAAGTCACGTTTCTCTGGACTTAAGAGGCTTATAAATGGGAGGGGGGGGGGGGGGGTTGAGCAGGAATTTGTCACAGCCTCCCATATTGTGCCAGGCTAACTTGTCAGCCCCCAACAAGTCCAGCAGTGAGCACCATGATTTGAAAGCAGCTCTCTCAGAAGTGATTGAACAGTTTGATGCAGCTTAAAACATTTCCCATAGCCTTGAGAAGTCTCTTTTAGATGAGCAAGAGCAGCAGAACTCATCCCTTCAGTGATTCCTGGAGGGGTGCAATGGCTGCTTTTTGCAAAGCTAGAGCCACAGTTCAGCTCCATTCTTTCAGAGGCATCAAAAATGGGCATCAGGGACACAGGGTGCTGTGGTACAACCCCCCCAAAACCACCCCATGGATGCAGCCTCCAAGGCTGCTGAACAACAGCAGCCAGAAAATCAAAGCAAAAAAAAAAATCAGAAAGGCGTCAGAGAGAAGAGCAAGAACGTCCAGAGGAATCAGTCTGTTCCTTTCTACACGAACCAGTTTGTTCCTTTCTACAGCTTCAGACCAGCACCTCGGCTACACCACACTCAGGAAAAAGTTTCTCCTCTTCCCGAAACTGCTGCAGTCTTGCATCAAAGCAAGAACCATTCTATCTGGGAATTTAGGCACCAGTTGGACACAGCTGCCTCCTAGCCACCTGCTCTCCAACAGAATCATCAACCCTGCCCCACCTCCTGCTTTGTGGTTTTGTTGTGCATTTTGGTTTTTTTTTGTGATTCAGAGTTAAAAGAACTGAGATAGGTTTTATCTCTTCATCACAAAACTCCATGAGAGCTTTTTGCCAGAGAAACAATTCCCCACCTCAAGCTCCTGAAAAACGAAACTCTTCTCTCCAAGAGAAGATGCCACCACAAGCTAACCAGGAGATAATCAAGGGCACAGGAGGGAAGGATGGGGAGGAAGTCACCTTTGTGAGGAAAAGCAAAGGAGTTGAAAAGAAACAGCAGAGGCAAAAAGAATAAAGTCATACCTGCAAGGTCAGGGAGAAAGAGGGCACACCTAGAAAAGGAGAAGAAAGAATTACAGCTACACAGCCAAGCAAAATTATTTTCTCCATGACAGGATCGCAAACATCAATTCCAAACCCTCGACAATCTAGAGGCAAGAGAACAAATTCTTATCTATTAGTCTGAGCACCAGGAGGGGAGGAATCACAGCCCACAGCAGCCTCGGCAACTTAAGCAATCCCTGAAATCCTTCAAAACCTCCTGGGGGAGCACATTTCCAGCCTTCATACAACCCAACCCCTCCTTCCCTAGTTGTACTGAAAGTGGAAAGAGGAGGAGGCACCATCGAGGTTACAAGAGGGGTTGGGAACACCAGGATGTGGAAAGGTGAGGGGAGCAGAGCTCAGGTGCAGCTACGAAGCAAGGGCAGGGCAACCAAGGAGCCTCTTGGGCCTCCCAGCTCCACACCAAAATAAGAGGGGCAGCAAAGGGTGCTGGGCCAAGGGCTGGATCAATCCAACACTCCAGTTACACAGGGCTGCCAGCTGCTCTGCACCAAGAGTTTCCCTTTGCAGCAGGTGACTCAACAAGAAACTCTTGCCAAATGAGGAATGAAGGAGAAGAACAGAGTCCCCTGAGGCACCTAGAGCCCCAAAACCAGCACCCCAAAAGAAAGGTGACTTTACTCCTCTCCCAAAAGGTGCACAGGTTTAGGAAGAGCTCCAGCTTGAGCCCATCCAGCCCTTACACCAGTAACGGGGGGAGGGGTCTTGCAACCACCTACCTAGAGCCTGCAAAACGGAAATGACCCCACAGAGATGGGAAAACCCTGAACCCTTCCCTATGCGTGGGAGGTGAAAAAGCATCTCCCAGATAATGAGGGGACCCCAACATGCTCCTTTCTTGGGGTGTGAGAGGGAGAAGAAATGCCACAGAGAATGGGGACACCCACACCCACCCTCCTTCCCAGTACTATTAAGAGGAAAGGGACCAAAGAGGTTGTAGGCGGCAGGAGGCATGTGTCACCCCACTCTTCCCTATGGCTTTGAGTGGGGAAAAGGAATCCCAAAAACCAAGGGCACTCTAATCCCCCTTCCTCGGGATTCTTGGAAAAAAAACTCCTCAGATAATGATGAGGGGCAATCACCCCAATTCCTGATACCGTGAAGAAGAAAAAAAAAAGCATATATAATGGGGGGGAACACCCCCCATTCCCGAGGCACACAAGACGATGGGGGAACCTCATAACTTCCCTTAGACTGTGACAGAGAAAAAGACTCCCACATATAAAGAAAGTCCCCCACAACTCCCCCGTTCCCGCCACTACGAGGGAAGAGGCCTCACCGCTAACGACAGACCTCCCAAATCCTTCCACGGCCCTGAGCGCGAACGGCCCCTAAAGGCAACAGACAGGGGGTGGTGGTGGGTGTATCGCAATCCCCTTCTTGGGGGCTGTAAGATGAGAAAGGGACCCCACGGACCAGGAGAATCCCCCACAATCCCTTCTCCTGAGCGGGAAAAACCCCCACAGATCACGAGGAGCTCCCCTACACCCTCCCTCCAAAGGGTTGTGAAAAGAAAAAAGGACCCTATAGAGCCATGCGTTCCCCTTCGTGATGACCACACGGTTGTGGAGGTGTCCGGGAGGGGGCTGGACTCACCGGCAGCTCTGGGCCCGGGCCCAGCCTCCGGTCCCTCCGCTCCGCTCGGCCTCCCCTAGGCAAAAGGAGACAGTAGGCGGCGCGCGGGGGGTTGTGGGGAGCGGCGCGAACCACTCCTGGCGGAGCCGGGGGGGCGAAGTGGCAGCAAGGGGGTGGGGAGGGAAATGGATGAGCGGAGGGAGACAACGCGCTGTACTCACAGCACCAGCCTCATCCCCCGCCCATATTCCTATTCCTCATGGTGGAACACCCCGGGTAAGTGGGGGAGTCGGGGGGAAGCAGGAGGGAAGCTAGAAGCAGGAAGGCACCTCCCCCTTTTTAGGGTGGTACAACCCACGACTTGCGGCGGAGCTGAGGAGACGAGTCCAACAGGATAAAGTGTGGGGGGGAAGCAACGCAGCGTATTCCGGGGGGGTGCGCATGCGCACTGCGCCCCGCCCCGCCGGCCGGCTCCGGGGCCGGAGCGCAGACAAAGGCGCCGCGCCCCCCTCACCTCCCCCACCCCCCCCTCCGCCGCCCTCCGCGGGTTTTTTTAAGGCTCCTTCAGGTAGGACGCGCCGTGAAGTGGCTTTTTTTTATTTATTTTTTTTTTTTCCCTCCCTTGTTTACAGCTCCAGAAGGCAAAAGAGCCATAAATCTTGGGGCAGCCCACAGAGACAAGCCCATTTGTATGCACCGGTAGAAGCCGCTTAATACCTCGGCCCATTAGCGCGGGCGCGGAGCGGGAGTTCCGCTCCACGTGAACTTTACGGGGGAAATTCGGGAGGAAAAAAGGGCCCCGCGAATGAGCCGCCCCCGTTTCCATCATCAGCATCACCTCTGCTGCTGGAGGGCTGGGGGGTGGGACGCCGGGGGATGTCCGGTCCCGGGGTTTTGTCGGTCCTGCTTTGCCCGGGAAATGGGCTGATAATTTCGCTTTGAGGTTGAGATTGAAG
>JAAGNO010006986.1:0-31932 GCA_033439905.1 Ceryle rudis
CCGCCTATCTACTGCGCCCTAGCCCCGCCCCCAGCGCAATACCCTTCCCCCTTCCCATTGGAGGAGATCGCGCTCTCCCACCCACCCCGCCGCCAATACAGTGCTCTGATTGGCTGAGTCTGCCGCCGCTCAGCATGCCGCTCGCCTCAAAACACGCCCCAACGGTGCTGCCCTTCGTGGAGCGCTCTTATTGGCTGGTGGGGTTGTAGGAAGTGTCAGGTGATTGGCCAACTGCGAGGCTCTTGAGATGTGGGCGGGGTCGCAGTGGGCCTTCTGTCCCGGGGCGCTGCGGTGGTGACTGGGCCCTGTGGCTGCCCGGCGGGAGGGGCTGGGGCAGCGCCCGTGGCCCCCGCACACCACGCCGCGGGGACTGGGAAGGGCTGAAAAGCATCCTAGTACTGTTGTTGCCGCGGGCCCTGAGGCGAGAACGCGCAGCGGCTGGGCTTGCAGCGGCTGGAACGGCACCGTGCGGCTGGACATGCCGGGAGGGTTCACCCGGAAGGCCTGTTTGGGGAGGCGCTGCCCGCCCCAGTGCTTGTGCACGGTGATGTTAAAGATCAGAGTCGCCTGTGTATGTGTTTTCTCATCCCTCAGCTCCTTAGAAAGGGTTTTCAAGTTTTTCTGCTTAGTCAGAAAATTCAGTGCATTTAGTTGTTTGTTTGTTTTTCTCGATTATAAGCTGAGGGTTTAAGAAAAGGGTTGAAAGTGACACACACTCCAATGCATTTAGATCATCCAATACATGTAGTGCTGCTCAGGCAGTTGCTTGTTAAAGGCCTTGTGTAATACCAGCAGTTTGAGGCTATTCTACATTTCAAAAATTAACTGTATCTCTATAGAGATGAAATTAAATGCTCAACATTTTTATATCCTAACAGTACAGAAGCACAGGGACATGCAGAAATAACTGTCCTTGCTGTACAGACTGTGAGGGAGAGGATGCAGCAGGTAAGTGGCTTGTGTGGGACTTTACAAGTAACTGTCAGCACAAGATTAAACTTAAGGAATTCCCATCTCCTGCTGCATACACACGGCAGTGAGGGATGGCGATAAGCAAGGCCCTGGGATGAGGAACGTGAGCTCCTGTCAGCAACAGAAGCTTTGAGTTGTATGTGAGCTGGTCCAGCTGAGAACAGTTCTATGCAATGCTGTATCTGAACTACTGAATTTAAAGGCGGCTCCTGTGTGGTCTGTGGGCTGCAGCCTGTTCCAGCAGATAGGAGATAGATTCCTACAGAATACCAAATTCAGTATTGCTGGGAGGGGTGGGGAGAAGGAAGAAAGAAGCAGGGGTATTTTTGTAAACATAAATCTGTTTTGAGTTGATGCAATGAGTCAGCAACATAAATCTCCCCACAGAGAGAATTCCACTGTGTTAGGACAATGCAAACAGGGCCCCTGCATTCAGAAATAAGGCTCAGCATAAATGAAATCAGCAAATCCCTGTTTACACTGAAGTTTGGAATCAAACGCTCACACTTTTCCAGAAAGCCACCAAGCTGGCTCCTAACCCTCCCCGTTGCCTGAGCTACACTGAGAGACTGAACAGAAGATGCAGATAGACCGGCAGGGAATAGAGCCACAAATGACAGGCAGCACAGGAGATACCAAGTGCTTTAAATAATAAACTAAAAACACCATGGAGGAATACTTTATAAAGAGTAACAAAGCAGTATAAATTAACAGACTCCCTCTTCAATCTAGGCAAAATCCATTTTCCTACAAAATATCTCTCAAGCCCCTCTTCTGAAACAGGTTGTTAACACCCAACATAACTCACGGGACAGCACAATACCACGGCTGCAATCACACAGGCACCAGGAAGTCACACACACACAGGCCTGTCACACAGGCTTTTCCTTTCTCTCCCGCCCTTTCCCAAAAAAGAAGACATTCCTTCCTTTTACAACCTGCTGAATCACCGCACAGGCAGGCAGCCCTGAAACCTGCTCCTGCCTGTACTGCTTTGTCATTGAAGGGAGCACAACAGGGTAAGTTAAGAAAAAAATAATAAAATAGAAGCTGCTAAAAGCTTATCCTATGCTGTGAATTGTGAGATGTTTGATCTTAGATAAAAGGACTACAAAATCAACACAAGGGAGAAAGATAATCCAGAAAGGAAAAAAAATAAAGGGGATAAAGGGAACAGAAGAAACATGCACAGAGATTTAACTGCTTTGGCAGCTGAGGAGGTGATATTTTTAGACCAGAGTACAGAGTGCCAGGGCAGGGGCGATGAAAGAAAAAGAGATGGCAGATACTGCATTGCAAACATGACAGTGTCAAGGAAAACCATTTAGGTGTGTTCAGGCTTTGCCACAGGAGGTTTGCCTTGTTCCACTGATACACACCTGGGGAGCAAGCTGTTCTCTGAGGCTGTTGGTAAATTTTGAAAAGGCAGAAAACGGGTAATGTGGTGAGTCTGGCAGAGCCTGAACATGCAGAACTCAGAGGTGAGAGGCAATCTTCAGTTTAGAAGTGAACCGCAGCTTTGAACAATTGTATTTTGGGGAATTTTTCTTGCCATGACTGTTACCAGACAGAGAAACCTCCTTGATTCCCTCTAACTTCAGTCTCCAAAGAATTCCTCCTTCCTTAATCGCTGCAGGGCACTGCCACATGCTAGCACTCTCCCTGCATTTCAAGCATTAGTAGTAGATCTTTTCAGACTCAATCTCCACTGGAAAACCGACAAGAAGTGAGTGGAAAATCAAGCAGGTCAGAGTTGCAGGACATGAGTGACACCACACTGACAGATAGCAGGCAGTCAAGGCAGACGACCAGCAGGAGAACGCTGACTTTTGCTCTTTCAAACTTTGAACTGCGGGAGGGAAGATGAGCTCACATCTCTGTACTGGGCAATGTCCACGTGCCCTGCTACGCTTTTCATGGAAAACACATTTCTTTACAATGACATCTCTGGAGAGCACCCCTGAGAAAAGGATGGGAAAAGATATACCGACTTAATCAAAGGGGGGGGTGCGTTAAGTGTCTAAAATAAATAATAAAGTCCTGTCATTTTCAAACCTAGTAAACACGAGTGTAAGAACTGATATAAATTAATTGTAATAAGAGAAAGCAGATAAATAGAAAAAGGAAAAAGCAACAGAGAAACAGAAACAGAGCACAAGCAGATGGATGGGAGGAGATGGGGAGACACAGCACTGAAGGGGAAGAAGAAAACCCATTCACCTGATACCAGTCTCACAAGCTGGAAAGTGCTTTGGGGAACAGGAACGTTACAGAAAACTTCTGGGACCCAGGTGCTCAGAGTTACTCAAGACCAGTCAATAGGTACAAGTTTGATTTGGACATAAACTAGGGAAATCCTGATAGTTTCCATGGGTTGTATATAGCTTTTGTGGATCCCTTAGGCATTGCACCAGTTTGCTGGGCACTGTTTGTTTCCCACTGTGCCCCTTTCTACCAGTTCTTTCACACACCAAATGTAGGTTTGCTTGAGAGTGGTCTTCAAATACCCCAGAACTGTGTCCTCCCTCAGGGTCTCACACAAGGCATTTTTATATGAGCATGGCTGGATGGAACATGGAACTGGATCTGGAAGTCAGATGCCTTCTGATGTACCGAGGGTTGCGCTCTTTTTTCCTCCCTGGGGAAATGGAGATTACCCTTCAGATGCAAACACAGCATCCCCCAAACAGCTAAAGCCTGAAGGCAATAGCAACCGGCTACCACCACCTTAGTGGCCTGAGTGCATCATCAATGCTCAAATCTTTTTGCAAAGGACAAACCACTGGTTCCACAAAGCTGGGAGCCAGGGCACAGAGAAGGGCTGTGTTATTAGTGACAAGGCCCAAAGAGAGAATGCTGTGCAGAAACAGAAAGTCCTTCCGCTTTAGCTAACACATCTCAGATCAGCTGAGGCTGATGGTGACTGACAATAGCTGCTCTCCCCCAGCTGCTCATGGCTCTGTGCTAACTCCTCTGTGACCAGTGTCCATACAGGAACACGCACATACCCCTGCTGTAAATCAGTACCACCTTGCATGTGGCCAGCCAGGGGGCTGCCTGGCTCAGGTTTGTTGTTCCTTATTTCATTTGGAAGCTGTTGTTTCACCAAGAAAGCTTTTGTTTGATGGTTTTGAAGAATAAAAAATATATTCAATTCTCAATGGTCAAGTTTCCAAATGTCTGTAAGTTTTGGCGGAGTGATTAATGGCAGCTGGAATTCCATTAAAATGTAAAATATCCCAGGAGAAAGAAAAGAGGTAAATAGATATATTATTTGGGGGAGAGAGGGACAGGACAAGTCCAGACTGATTCTACAAAAGAAGGAGGACAGGAAACCTCTTCTTTTTCCATACCAACATGTGGTTGCTCCAGGGCATGGGGAGGTCTCTTTGCCAGGATTGCCCAGGAGCCCCCCACATGCACCCCACTCACCCCTTGGCTTCAGGGGACACAAACACCTCCAAGCCCTGCACCAGAAGCTTGGGGCCAAACGCAACCCAGAGCTAACTGATCTGGCTTCAGCACAGTACTCCCCCACAGCAGCTGCCTGCCTTCCCCACTGGGTCCTCTTCTTAAAAAACAGGCAAAAATTGTGGTAGAGCAGCTGCATTCCTGACATGCCATGTAAACAGCACAAGGCCAACTCACACCCCAGCCCGTCCTAATCCCAATTTGCTGAAGTCAATAAACAGGGAATTAGTAGCATTTAACTCAGTGACCTCTCTGGATGTGCAAGCATCTTGCAAGCATCAGTTCCTAGAGTTTAAGAGGCTGGATTGCAGGAGACAATTATTTCAGTTATTTTGGTGGGTTTTCGTCTGTGTCTGACCAAGGAACACTCATCACACTCTTTTCAAGAAAGACAGAAACTCGGATGTGGTTGGTTCTCTGCATGCTTGTTTTTAAGCCTTATTTTTTTTACACTTTGTGCTCTTTTTACTTAAATTTTCCATGCGTTTTCACACTGAGCCCAGTTCTCTTTATATTACCAGTGTGCCACCCTTCGTGTGCCTTCCTCCTTCATGCTCGCATGGCTGTGCTGTGGCTGGCATCAGGCACCTGTCTCAGCTGAAAGCAAATCAGCTAAAATACACATGGTTTGATCTCAGCTGGATTTGCAGAGTCAGCCTTTCTAGGAGCAGCACAGATGTAGGTATCCTTGGACAACTTGTGAAACTGAATGTCTAATTGCTACTGAAGGTAGGTTTGCGCTGAAATGCTCTGCTATCAGTAAGAATGGCCAAGGGTGGGACATACATCCTATTCAGTTGCCTTTGCTAGGGAGCATTATCTTCTGGGGGATAGCCCAGGTGGAAAACTGAGCACGACAACCTTTTCAATTGCCATCAAGAGCTATCTAAGTCAATAATGTGCAGGGAGGGACTTGCTTCTGAGAAACAACACTCCCGGGGAAAAACTATTGCTAGAAACAGCTCCTTCCCTGCCATGTGTGACATGTGAGGAAGAGCACATGCCCAGAGGGAAGGTCACAGCACAGCTGCTTTGTGGCCACGGTGGCTGCAACCACCCAACAAGGATTTCATGTGCACTCACTGTATCCCTGCTAACCACTCAGTCACACCCTTGAGCTTGCAGGGCAGAGTGGCTTTGCACATTTAGCTCCCTCTACGAAAACAACAGTGCTGGAGGATCCCTGCTCAAGGGGGTGGTTCATGCCTATGCTAACGCCAGGAAGGTTTCAGCAGATGGAGGGGCAAAGTAAGTCTGTGTGTGCTGAGGATTTATGTAAAATTTGTCATTAATCGGGTGAAAATATTTCCCTAAAAATGGAAATTGCTTAAGAGCCATTTCCTGACACCAGCTTCTAACTAAGCTCACAAACCCACCTGTGTCTCTACAGAAGCTGCAATCACCAGCAGCTCCAGCCCTTGCATCTCCCCTTGACCTGGCAAGTGGTGCTCCCTCCTGACTGCCTCTCCACAACGGGTTTCAAATCCCTGAACTGCAGCGGTGTCCGTGTTTCCTCCCACTGCTTGTGGTGTTCCCTGACCAAACCATGCCTGGCGGGAAGGTGACCTGTGCAGGCACAGAGATGTTCTGCCTCGAGGAGCAGCCAGAAGATCACCATATTCGTCCCAGGCTGGATCCCTCCCTTTGCGGGCAGGACACCACGTGTGGTACCACGGGGGCTGCCACATCCCGTCTAAAGCACCACCGACACGTTTGCTGCCCTGTGGCTCCTTCTGCATCCCGTCCCCTGGAGACCACCCCCACCTTCCCATTCTGATGGGTTTATTTTCCTGTCTTGTGGATCTATTCCTCAGGGAAAACAAACAAACAAACAAAAACAAACAAACAAACAAAAAAACCCCAACAAAACAAAACCAAACAACACCCACCCCGCCAAACCAAACAAACACAAACCTGGTGTATATTTATTTTCCAAAGAAATTAAAACGAGACTCTCTCTTTGTAAGATGCAATCTCCTGGGATTTCCTCAGGACAGCAAAGGGGGCTGAACAAGAGGGCTCTTAACCAGGCACAGGGCAGGGAGGGGCTCCTTCTGCTGTTTCTCCCAGCGGAAGGTCCTGCTGCACACCCACACCCACTGTTCACATCTGCAGCTCCCCACTGCCTTCTGGTGGCAAAAATGCATTAAAACCTCCCGCCAAGCCCGGGCTGCTCCCAAGCCGGCGCCAAACGGTTGCGCTGAGCGTGTGGTTTGGAGCCCTTTCTCGCACCCTTCCTGGCATCGCCTGGTCCTGCCGTCCCTGCAGGTCTCTCTGAAATTCCTCCTCTTCTGCAGAAAAAGGCTCCATTCTGTGTCAGAAAGGAAGGTGGGGAATAAGCAAAGCCCGTGTTTCAAAGGGTCTGACTGTGCCTCTCAGGGTAAGACATGACTCCAACATTTCTCTTCCTCACAGGGCCTTTCAGCTCCTGGCAGCCCTTTGCCAACGTTCCCAAAAAGTGCAGGCACCTCCGAGGCTCTCTCTTGCTCCAGCTGCCCAGCATTAGCTGTTCGGGAATGGTGAACAGATTTCCACCCCAGTCGCCGGGAGCAAAGCAACTGAATAGTTTATAGGATTTGCTGCTGCTTGTATTTGTGATAGTCATCTCCTAGGAGAGGATTAGCTGCTGGGTCCAGAGGTGGTCCCGCGCCTGCCTGGCCTCTGGAGTCCAGCAGGAACAAAGGGTGTGCTGAGGACTTTTTCACTGCCAGAGTGACTGGCTGTCAAGCCGTGCTGTAACCAGGGACAGCAGCGAAGTTGGCACAGATGTGGCAGCAGGACAAAGAGGAGGATCATGGCTAGTCCTTACTTCCAGCTCATTGCATGGAGTAGTGTGCAGTGAAGGCCACCTCAGCAGGTCCAACCTGTTGGTCTGCCAGAATTTTCTATGGGAATACGCTGCATTTTCTTGCATTGCTGTGGCTGACAAAACCAAGATGACATTGCAGTGCTGTGTTCATTCCCTCCTTGGTTTGAGTAGCTACAGAGGGAAATTTCCTCATTTTTGTCAGTCTGAGCTGTTGTGCAAAAGTATCTAGTAATGGGCAAAAGGTGTGTACTATGGAAAGGTACTGGAGGTTCCATTCATGAGCATACCCATGTTTATATTGTACTTGAGCCAGCTGCTCCCAGGAGCTCCCTCAAGTGTAGGGTGAATCTGAGACACAGCCTGTAGTATCCATATTGTCTTTGCAGACACCCAAAACCCCTTTGGATGGCCAGCCAAGGCTGTCCACATCACCAGCAAGTGCCCATGAGAGCTCTGCAGCCCTCCCTGGCATCAACCAGAAGGGTTCTTCTTTGGAGCTGCTTGTGCATGACAAAGTGGAACTGAGCGACCTGATGACTATGTTTCTTCCCTTATTAACACCAAACATTTCTGCCCATCCTGTAGAGTCTGTCCTCTAGGCTTACCTACCAAGATTGGATCTTCATAGAATCACAGAATTGGTTGGGTTGGAAGGGACTTTTAAAGCTCATCTGGTCCAAACCCCTGCAGTGAACAGGGACATTTGTGACTAGAGCAGGTTGCTCAGAGCCCTGTCCAACCTGACCTGGAACGTTTCCAGGGATGGGGCATCAACCACCTCTCTTGGCAACCCGTTGTTGCCACTACTGTTGTATCATGTCAGAATTAAAGGAAATGAATGTTATTTCAGAAACAAAAGAACCTTTTTCAAAGTAGATCTAGACAAGAGCCTGTCAACCAAAGAAGATGTGAGAATCTGGAATCCCCTAGGTTTTCTTCTGGTTCGGAGTAAGGAAAATCATTAGCATGGCCCTAAGGGTATGATGTTCTTGCTGTTCTTTATTGTCCTGAGCTTAAATTCACCCCAGTTTTCAAAGAAGACATCTGAAAAGAAGGAAATTCTTAAAACCCCCTAAACATAGCTGTTTTAATAATGTTTCCAGGGAAAATGGTGAGTCATGGATTGAAAAGCAGCACTGTGGCTGAGGGCAACAAGCAGTGCAGTATTCTCTGTAGACTTAGAAGGTGCTGAAGGTTTGTAATGTAGAAACCCAAGAGGGTGTGGAGGTGGAGATTTATTTCAGAACTGGCTGGCTCTTAAAAAATCAAACAGAAGTTGGGGGATGCAAGGCTTCCTTTGATATATGGGCTGATAGGAGAATGAAGGTAGAGTCAGTCACAGAAAATGTCTGCTTGGCATGGGAGTGAAAGGAATGGCTAAGGTTACACAAGTGAAACGTGACCACCTCTGCTCTCATTTTCAAGTGAAATACTTTAGAGTTAGATCTTATCACTCAAGACTTGAATTAATTATGGGGTGAGTATTATAACTAGAGAGAAATAGATCAAGTTATAAAGGCAAGCTGCTACCAGGCTCAATGGAAATTCAAAAGAATGAGGAGGAATGAACCTGATTAAGACTAATGAAAATATCAGCTGTGCCTCAGGGAATGTTGCTGTTCTCAAACACAAATTCCTGAGTCAAAAATATGGTGCTTTATTTTTCCATCAAGAAACAGGTTTGGTAAAAGCTTGAATTCTTTCAGAGCATTCTAACCCCATTAAGAGGCTTGCAGCAGAGCTGCCCCTCATCTGCCTCTGTAGAAACTGTGGATTATAACTATCCAGTGTATATCAGACATGCTCACTATTTTGGTTTTACATTTCTAGTTCACTCCTTGAAATTATTCTAAACTTTTCCCCCAGTAGATGCTTTTTTTTTTTTTTTGCAAGTGTCTATATGAGGAACTGGAATCAGTTGCTCACTTGCTTTATAAAGGCACATCATTGCCTTCCTTTGTTATTTTGGATATTTTCATTTAAAACACTATCCGTTAACAGGTAGATTTTTAATCTGCCCATCAACCTGGTGACGAGGGTCTTTCCTTTTGCTCCCACTGGGCCACCCCTATTCAAGATATAAGCAGACTGAGCTGCAAGCTTTCTGTAATCCTAGAGAGACTTTTGTTAGAGGCTGTTTTCTGATACGTTTTTACAAGGCAGCAAAAAGAATCAAAGAGATCCTCCTCACTTTATAAATATAAAGATGTAGGTCTGAGGCAAACTCAGAAAAATCCCCAAATTAACTTTAACATGAAACCTGTTTCTGATTGTTTACTATTTTTTTTTAACTGATTACTAAAATAGGGTCTTCTTTACAGCTCTTCATAGATTAATTTTTATACACATGAGTATATATAGGTATTAAAAAACTCTGTATCTGTATAATAAAAATCTATATGCAATAAAAATATACAATTAAAAATCTATATGTATGTGTCTGTTTCAGAAACCCTATATTTAGGGTTAAGAAAAGAATTCGTACAAGAAATGTTAAATACCAAAAAAGATGATTGTTAGAAGACTTTGGGAGTAATTTGAATTAATTTTCACTGGACTGAAAAAAAAAGTGTTCTGTAGACAGCAGCTGACTGTGCTAATCTCTTGTAAATATTGAAACTCTGGAAATTACGATTGGAGATTTTCCTGTTTGCTTTAGTAATAACCTAAACACTGGTCCCTGATTAAGTTCCTGTACCAAAGCAACATCCTTCTCTGGCAGAAGTTAAAAATTATAGAAACTAGTAGTGTCCCAATAAAACCTTCCAACAAAACTTGAATTAAGGATAACTCTGTAAGGACCTTATTGTCTGCTTGACATCCCCCCTGCTGTTTATCAGACAAAATGAAAAATTTTTCCTTGGAGCATAGTCTGTTGGCATTTCTTTACAGAAAAGGTGAGACTGATCCTCAAAATTAGGGTACAATAAATGGCCTGATAGGTGGATGTGATGGTGTGCCCATGACCCAACCTGTCCTTTATTTTCCATAACTCTTCTCAAGTGGTATCACCAGCGTCAGTTCAGATGTAATGGATGTGTCTTCTTGTGATGGCTGCATCTAGCTCAAATGGGAGTTGGGGGAGACAGATATTAAAATAGCTGAGCATGTGCCAACTGAAATATGGCTGGAATGCAGATATGACTGTATGTCAGTCATCTTTCTCTCTAACTAGTGAACAGCCCAGGGCCTGTTGGGCTCTCCTGCATGGCAGCAGGATGCACGCCAGGATCTCCTCTTGAGTAGGGACACATCTCAAGGTTACTCCTCGAGGCTGAGAGAATCCTTCTTGCATCAGATTTAGGAATAAGTGCTCTGAAACTCTGAATTTGTAACTAAGTGATACAAAGAATTGATTGTGCTCATATAATCTTTTAGCCATAAACGAATGGCCAAGTCTGGGATGAAGTCTGGATCCAGCCACACCTAAACTCTCCTCCTCCGAGGAGTTTAGAATTCAAGAGGGTCCTTTCTGAAACTCATGACTCAACGTGAGGGTCTCCCTAACAGTTTTGTCTGACTCTGTCTTCTATGCAGTAAAGTGTACCTGGCTATCAAAAGTTGTTATACTACTGCTGCATTTACTGTCAAACTGTTAAATCACTATTCTATATCAATAAGCATAATGTTACTTCTGTCTTGTGGTGAAGTGTGTTGCTCCATGAACAACAGTGGGCATCCACGTTCTCATCCAGATACACTTTTCCAAATGGAGATTCAAGGCGAAGTCCCAGTTCTCTCACTACTACGGGTAACTACCTCAGAAGGGACTTTGCTTGCTTGTTTGGCTGTACCAGTTCCAGAAGCTCTCTGGTTGTTTCGTAACTATCACTTCCTAGTCTTACCTGCACTAGGAAGTCTGGCGGATGGGCAGTTATAAACAGCAAATGATTACTGTTTTGGTTATGTCAATGAATTAAAATCCTATTTGGCTGCCTCGGCCCAGGCAGTATCCTTAAAGCATTGGATTATATCAGTAAATGATGAGTAGACATAGGGGCTATTGCTAATTCTCTTTCTGTGGCATGTGGTTTAGTGAAATATCTTTAAAATAGATTGTGAGATACCAGTGTTCCTCTTGAACAACTGCAGGAATTTGAGATTGAGCTCCCTTAAATCCCTTTCTTGTATAATCTACTTTTATTTTTAATTTCTAGTGCTGTCATTCCTGCTGCAAAAAGCTTAGTTATCACACAGAAACCAGAGCTCTTTTGTCCACTCAACAGGTGAGGCAAATTATTCTTTGGTATTTGCAGAATTATAGCAACAGTTAAAAATTTAAGAGGGCTCTACCGGAGGAGAAGACCAATAGAGTGAAAAAAGTGCTGTTACATGTAACCACTGAAACTGTACAGGGCATAGCATCCATTTGGGATCTCTGCAGATGCTAAAACAAAGGGACTAAATTGTGATGTAAAACTGTGATGACCATCACTAATGTCACAGATTTCATATACCAAAGACCATGCTCCTGTTTGCTGTGTTCGACTCTGCTTTGCCACACCAGTCCCTGGATAAAAGCCTGCTCTGATCACGCAGGGGTTGGGGGAGAATGCTGTACTGCAGACAGAAGCATCTCAGTAGTCCTTTGCAGTATGGAGCTGATAGATGGATGCTGGGAAATGGGTCTCCTTAAGTGTGATGCAATGGGATCCACGTCCCAGTGATGTCCATCTTGCTCATTGCTGTCACAGGCACAAATCAGAAAGAGTATGTCTACGTGGTTTGCAGAAAATGTATTGAAAGTGTGTTGGCTTGTGAGTGATTTGTATCACTAAGAAAGCAAGTTCTCCTTAAGACAAACATTCAATGAACCTTGCTGGCAGAGGGAAATAAAATTATGTCAGGGAACTGGAAGTGGTGAAATACTTCTTGTGTAAGGCCTACAAGAAATCCCTAAATTACAGCAGGTTCTCTCTGCCTTTTTCCCCAGCAGAGCTCCAGGGTACTTGTACCACAGCTCTAACCAGGATCCCAACAATTGCCCAGTGTCACTCCATGAATCCTCTTCTTCTCAGAGCACTTACAGACACCATCCATCCTGCCTCCCCATTTCGGGAGGCAGATAGTCAGCAAAGTAACATCACTTTAGTTGCCATTTCAGTCTCATGGTGGTTAAAAGCAAGGGTCTGCAGGCAAGTTTGGCATTTAGCACCGTTTCTGGTCATTCTGTTCCTTTACACAATTGCATCATACAACCATTTCACATCCTAAAAATAAACCTAGCTGGTTTTAAAGCAATTTTCCTTTGTTCCAGTGTGGAATTGGTCACTGTTTTGTGACTGCTGAGAGACATTTTCTTGCCTTTTTCAAGACCTCCCTGTTCTTGATGGGCTCATCAGCTACTTCTTAAAGGCTTCTGGGAAGAGCAAGATTTTCTAACTAGTAGTCTCTGTCTGTCTGTCTGTCTGTCCTGGATTCCCATAACACAGCCCCTACCTGCCTGCCTCTATGGGCCATCAACCCTGTAGCTGGAGAGGCTGAAGTTGCTCAGAAGTTGTTGGATAGAAGACCCATGCCAGGATGGGTCCTTGGTCCCAGCAGCACCTCCAGCATTGCTCTAGTCCAGTTTTGCAAGCCAGGAATGGGACAGAAAGGGAGAGGTTCAGAAGGAGCCTCCATTTCTGGTACCTTAAATGATACCCCCAACTTGAGACTCTGTGGGTAGGAATTATCTGACCTTGATGTTAGACAGCAGATCTGGGTCAGCCTTCATGTGGTGTCTGGGCTCCTTATGAGGCTGGAGGAGTTGTGCTCCCATGACACCTCTCCCCAGGGACTGTCCCCAGCCCTGCTCTCTCCGTGGCTACCATCACTGTTGAGTACACACAGGTCAACTTGACCTCCAACACACAAAGTCTACAAGAAGTTACATCCAGTAACCAGAAACACATCCACTCCTGGGACTCATGTCTTGCCACCGTGACCCCTGGCTGCCACTGGCCCCCTGGTCCTGTGCCAGCAGGAGTCATGGAAGCCAGCTCTGTTTAACTTCTCCTTTGAAGATGGGAGAAGGGAGAGAGCCTGTTCTGTTCCTCTGGGCTTAGCTGTTTACATGACCTGGGCAGCCTCTTCACACTGCTTATGCTGCACTTGCAGCCTTGCAGCTGTAGCATGGTACATGTACCCCTCACTGACAGCATCCCAGGGTTCTGTTCCCTGTCCAGCTGCCCAGTTCCCTCAGGCACATCACTCAGGGCATCTTTTAGGGGCATGAGAAAGAGTTCAAAGAACAGTCCAAATGATGACTCGCTCTCATACACAGCATCTGCCTTTGTTTCTTTCCAAAGATGTATTTCAAAACCTTTTAACACTGCTGATGTCAGAAAGCTTTACAGAAACATCTGTCTGTCTCCTAACACATCTGGCTGTGCTGCCTCCAGCGTCTTCTGCCCTCACACAAGCTCTTCCACTGGCCTTGTCCCTTGTCCATGCTGATAGCTGGAGACTCCATGGTCTCATCCTCTGTGTTTGTCCAACAGAGCTGCATCCCAGAGTGATGGGTGAGGTGGCATGGGGCATGTGGGTTCCACCAGGCACAGTCCCACAGTGCCAAGCAAGGATTTCAGAGCAGCTCCAGTGAGGACAACCGGAACAGACAGAGCCCAGAGATGGCCATACCATCCCATTGTGTTGGGTGACATCCAAGGAATCCCAGTTCAGGGTCGAGGTATATGACCAGATGCAGGTGGTCATGGCAAAAAGCGAGTGCAAGGGCTTGGAGTTAAATGAAGCTCCCAACCATACCGGGGAGCCCCCCGCTGAGCTTTTTTGCAGCTCACACATCTTCCCATTTGTGGGGTCCTCACTTACAGAGCTGGCCTTGATTGTGAGCAGCCCAGTCTGCATCTCTGTTCACATCACACTCTGCCTCCCCACAGATCTCCCACTAGACAACATCTCTTGTCTCCTCAAAACTCCTCCTTTCTCCTAACCTCCTGTGGGAGAGGACTTTGGTGTGAAGTCTCTTTAACAGCAGAGGGACCACTGCCCCCTGACTACCCCATCCCTGAAATATGACCCTACACAGCAACACCTCTTCAGTTCAGGAAAATTCCCCCCACTCTTTCCCTGTGCTGGTAAGCCCAGAGTCTCTCCTTTTCAGGAGGCCTATCAGGATTTCCAATCTCCCCCCTAGAAAAAGTGTCTTTAGCACCGCCCTCACTCAGGCCCTCTCCAATGCCCTGCCCAGCTCTATCCCACCCATAATGGGGTAGGGCTGGCTGGTATCTGTCTTTCTGGTCCAAACAAGATAGAAAAGTTAAATATCTCTATTTCTTCACCCCTGTAATTTAGGGAAAGGAAAGTTGCACTCCATGACCACTCTTCAGCCTTTGATGTATTTCAATGTGCCCTGTAGCCTTGTCCTTTTTCCCCCCACATCATTATAGGATAATACTAAGTGTGCGTTAACATAAGAACTGCCGAAGATGTTTGAAAGGCTTGTCTGTCCCTCAGCAAAGGGAAATTGTCCCCCTTCCTGCCATATGCAATTATCACTCCAGAGATTCGTTCATCTTTGATCTAGCCATTAGTGCTCCTGCTTTTCTAGCACTGGGGTTTTTTTTTGTTGTTGTTGTTGTTGTTTGTTTGCTATTTCTAACATTCTGCTGAAAAGGGAGGAGGAAAATTGGCAAAACACATGGAAAGGAATGTCCTCATGTGACAGTAACACAAGACAAGGCAGGACAAGAGAGGGATTTAATTTGCCTGATTTAATATTTTTAACAGATGTTGACCAAAAAAGAAAGTGTATCAATGCCTCTTGATGGTGGGTTAAGGGGAAAATTTTGGGCATTGCTTTTATGCTGCTGTGTCCTCTAGACAGATTTAATATGTATACCAATAAAGGTCATCAAACTCTCTTAGAAAAGAGCTTTAAACAAAAAAGTTCTCCAAATTATCCCTAAATAAATTAGTATATATACTTATTTATGTAGTTTCCCAAAAACTCAGTTTTTCATCTTGTTTTTTTAGAAAATGACTTTGAATGTTTTCCCCATTTTATCTTTAAAGGGAAGTCCTTCACCTTAACTGAGATGAGAAGCACTGTCAATAGGAGAGCTTGGCCACGGTCCTGCTCCATGCAGTAGCATTCAAGCAGAGGGTTAAAGCAGCCCAAAGAGAATTGGTGTGGCCCTTAGAAATTTTGCTTTAACTAACCAGAAGGACATGGATCTGTTGGAGTGAGTCCAGGGGAGGGCCACAAAGATGATTAGAGGCTGGAACCCCTCTCCTATGAGGACAGGCTGAGAGACTTGGGGTTGTTCAGCCTGGAGAAGAGATGGCTCCAGGGAGACGGAGACCTTACTATGGTCCTTCAGTATTTATAGGGGGCCTACAGGAAAAATGGACTTTTTACAGGGACATATAGTGATAGGACAAAGGGTAATGGTTTTAATCTGAAAGAGAGAAGATTTAGATTAAATATGAGGAAGAAGTTCTTCACTATGAACGTGGTGAGGCACTGGAACAAGTTTCCCAGAAAAGCTGTAGGATAACCCATCCCTGGAAGTGTTCAAGGCCAGGTTGGACGGGGCTTTGAGCAACCTGCTCTAGTGGGAGGTGTCCCTGCTCATGGCAGGGGGGTTGGAACTACATGATCCCTAAGGTCCCTTCCAACCCAAACCATTATATGATTCTATGATTTGAGAAGATTTATGTGACCTTTTTGACATGCCACAGGTACAGAAATCTCAGGAATGTATGTCTGAAATCCATCTAGGTGAACAGGCTAATGCACATCTCTGATATATACTGAGCTTGTACTCCAAGGAATGCCTTGCATAATGCCAGTTTGGATGTTGCTGGTAACACCAACCACCTGCTGTTTTACTTTCTGAAAGAAGGAACCTCTGTATAGATTCATATGTTAGGAAGATGTGGTCGTTCTTGTCATGCATAGTTTTTATGGTTCTTGCAAAATGCAGAACCCAGGACACATTCCAAAATGCTCAGGAGATCTGAGCCATCTTGTGCCTTGCTGGGAGCACTGGTGGGAACCACAGAGCAGAAATTGCCTGCAGCTGTCCCCACTTCCTAGGAACAGCCACATGTGGCAACTGTCTTTGTAAGGGATGAAGAATTCACAAACTGGCCTTTTCTTGACATGTTTTTATCCCACTCTTCCTCTTAGAGCTTCAAGATCCAAGAACTCCAGGAAAATCTGAATGCATGTTGGTCTGAGTTAACAGAATTCTCTGCAGGCAGAGGTCAAGAAGGTGTGTCACCAGCCCCACTGGTCCCTGAGGGACCTGTTATTTGAACAGACTGAGGTTCTTGGACCTGAGCTCTCTTTTGTTCTCTCAATCTAGAAAAATTCTTTTTTTCTCTGTGCAGCTTTAATTCTTTTGAGAAAAAAAACAAACCAAAAAAACCCCTCTCTTCTTCCATGTGGCTGTTAGAAAGGCACTAACTGTTCTCACAAGCAGTTCCACGGTCATGGGTTTGGATGTGCTCAGTGGCTGAAAAAGAATTCAAAGGGAAAGGAAGCACAAGCACTGACTAGATTAGAAAATTCTTCTGTATTTTTACAATACGACTGGAAGGACAAAGGACCTCCACATTCCATGGCTGAAGGGTAAGTTGCTCAGCTGCAAAATGTTCCCTCTTCCACTAACATAAAGCTCTTGGGCCACTATAGTCTCATGGAATACCTTTCTAGGGAGATTTTATTGCCTATAATGTTGCTGGACTCAGTGCTGCTGGCTTCTCCTCTCCCTGGTGCTCCTGGGGAATAATACATACTGCAAATGCCTCCACCAAGCTCTTTGTGTTGCTTCATTTGCTTCCCAGAATTCTTTTTAATCCCCATGGATGTTGGAATCCAACTCACAACGCAGCCCTACAGTGGTAATTAGGAGGCAGAAAGGATTAATGGCTGCAGGGAAGAGGTAGCAGAAGCAACTGTGGGCACAGAGAAATGCCTTTAGTGATGATTCAGTGGGAGGTGTGAAGAGTTTAGATCATGCCAGGTACAGTCCCCCATGATGCAGGGCCACATTCATATGGTGTAACCTGGAGAGCAGAGTACGTGCTGGGAAGTGGGACAGCGTTTCATTAGCTCCTGCTGGGCATATCCATCCCAAGGTGAGCCTGCACCTCAGAACTTGTCTTTTCTTAGGTGGAAATTAGGCCATGTCAGCCTTGGAGGGTGAGGTTTTGCAACATGCTTATTCCAGCATAATTGCAAGTGGATGATGACAGTGGTGACACCTTTTCCCTGTCTCCCCACCCCAGCTGCCCCTCTCCTCCAGTGTAGCCAAGGGACAGGGTGGCTGTGCAGCCAGCTGGGCTCACAAGAAAATCTACTGTTGCTTGCAGCCCAAAGGGTTTTCTGTCTGATCAACAGCATGATCCAAGTCACTGTGTGGTTGCATAGCTGTCAGGTGAGATGCAAATGTCAGGAAGGTGGTGGAGTCCAGGGCAGTGAGAGGTACTATGTCTGTTGGCTGGAGTCTGCCATGGCATCTCCTACACAGGGATGATGGTGGCCACTGTGGTCTGCAGGATGCTGAAGTTGTTCATCAGTGACAGTCCCATCATTGAAAGGCACTTGTTGCTGGGAGGAGGGTACTTGTGTCTGCTCCTTGCAAATACCAAGTGAGAATGGAAAATAAGGTGAGTTCTGATGGTGACAAAGAGGCACAAGAAAAACACTGTGCCCTTCAAGAGGTAAAGACAGCTTGAAAAATTATACTTGTGGAGGAGGGAGGAGAAGGGGAGAGACATCTGTACTTGCTTATTCATTCATGTTTCTACTAGCCTTTATTATATTTAGACTACACTAGATTATTATAGAAGTGTTTTGCATCTAATGATGATCTGGGGAGTGGGAGTGTTCTATGGCAGGCATTACAGCTCCTCTCGGTCCAGGTTCTCTTACATATATTTGACACTTTTGATGCAGGTTACGCTTCACTGTCATCCAATGGAGGTGTAAGCTCAGATCTTTTTTGTTCAGTTGTTTTGATTTATATTTTCTTTTTTTAGTGGCCTGTGATCAGACAGGAGCAGGAGGAAATCAAATGTCATTAAGCACTGTGAGACCTTTGCCCTCTTTGAGCTGACACAGGAAAGTCTTTAATTTCTTTGACAGGCAGAAGACAAAACACAATGTTCCTCATATTTCTAAACAGTCACTGGAATGAAAAAGGATCAATTCTGAGATAAAAGAATTCATCTTAGAGTTGGTTCTTGAAAAATAGTGGTGCCTGTGTTTGATATTCAGAGAAATACTAAGCTGGGACATTGTTACAGCCTCTTTGGGTGCCTTTATCCCTTATAGAGATGCAGAAAACCAGAACCAGCCTACTGCTTCTTAGATAGTCTATCAAGGACATTGGGCCTACAGTGTAATTTCTGTAAACTGCTTTAACCTGATCTTATTTTCTGTAATAGTGATATTTAATGATCACTTTGTCTTAAACCACTTTCCTTTGTTCCTGGTCCAAAGGGAAAATTCTCTGAATGAAGGGAGAAGAAGGAAATGAAGCCAACAGCCTCATTAGCTCACAGCCATGCCAGCTTTCCACTGTTAGAAATTAGCTGAGTGGGTCTCACCTGATCTGTGAAAAAAATTGTTTTCCTTTTGCCATATCTGGAAGAATTATTCAGGCTTTTACCCCCACAGAACCCTCCCTTGTGTTTATGATGAGAGTTAATTTGGTTGAGGACTGATAAAAAGCACAGCTCCAAGTCTTTTTAGTATGAGGGCCAGCTTTGAAACCCCCTCAGTGTCTGACAGTCATTCTGCAGGACCCATCTCCAAATAAAGTATCACTGTGCAAGACAGATATGTATCTTTTATACTTTATCACATCCTGTCTTACCATTGCAGTGGGTTTTTCACTCAAGGGTTGTATTCAATGCTGTCTCAGAGTTGTGGCCATAAGTTGTGCTCCCTGCCCAACACACGATTTCCCGGGTCCGTGTGCAGTGATATGTACCATGAAATGCTGCCTGTCCTGGTGCTCAAGTGGTGCAGAACAGCTCAAGCAGGACTGTGGTTTCTCATGCAACATTGGCAAGAGGGATGAGCCTTGGCCTTCATTAGGAGCAGTTTTCGATCAGATGCCCCAGGGGGAATGGATTGCTGAGCTGTTGGATTTGTGTCCCCATACAGCTCCCAGTTACCCTCTCATTTCTCACACATGTTAGCTCTCTACTAACATGTGAGAGATAAGAGTTTTCCACTTCCTCATAACTCATTCCTGGAAAAGGGGGGGTGGGAACGGAAATCCTCTATTAGACCTCTCTGCTGATTTATATTTCCACGGTGTACACAGTGATAGGCAAGCCAGACTCCTCCTGGTTTTAAGCACCATGTACAAATCTTCCCTGTTCGATCAGAGCAAACCTATACTGCCAGCTACCACCACCAACTGCTGTATCAGCAAGGACTAAACCTGGCCAGAGGAGCTTCTGATCAAGAAATCAGATTTTCTAGGGTCTGGAAGAGTCAGTATGTTGGAACAGATTCATCTGCTGGCTTCTGTAACAATCCTGGGAGTCCTGGAGCAAGGTAGGGATCATTGGATGCACATCTACGTAGTTGCTGGGTCAGGCTACTGTAGCTCCACTTATTTCCTTTCACTTCTGCATTTCACTTCTGATGTTGCACTGACATTTCCTTGCTTTTCAAACAATGGACTGATATCTTGTCTGGGTTATGAAACATATTCAAGAAAACAAGTGCCTGGGAAGCCCTTCCTCTGAACTGACCTGCCTCCTCAGATCAGAAATTTCTCCTCTGCAAATGAGTAGAATTTCTTTCTTTGAAAAATGGGTTTACAGCAGTTCCTGAGGTTTGTGTAGACATTAGCATACAAAGAGCACCATGGTGCGGAAAGGTGGAAGAGTGGGCTGCAGTGGGTCACACAGAACACCTCCCACCTGTGGTTCCACACTGCATGACAGTTTCGGTGTCTGAGTGGCCCATCTGTGGCATCAGTTCCCCCCCTACTCAGCTATCAGGATGTAGAAGGGGAAAAAAATAAAGATTGAAAAAAATCTTAAAATTGGCAGTAACAAAGTGCATCAGAACTGTGTAAGCATTTCTATAGATAATAGAAGGTCTGTTAATTATGCAAGAGAGATATCAGGTATCTTCTAGTGGTACATGACTGCATACTCTTCGCTTCACTCTTGCACTGGGTGATTCCTTTTCCTTGTCTGAAATGTATCGGGGATTTTCATCCAGCTTTCTCTGCTGTGTGGGGGTGCAGGGTTAGGAGAAGACTGCAGACCTTTTACCCTTACCTCTGGCAGTCTCCTGGCCCCACCATGCCCAGACAGAGGACTGACCACTGCTACTTTTCTCTCTTTTGGTGCAGCCTACTTCTTCCTCCAGGTGATCTATGCTAGGAGGATGTTTGGCATTTCTCCTCCAAAGATCTCAGGCCCACCTGAATTTGAGAGGATCTTTCGAGCACAGTAAGAAACTCCTCTTACAAGATGTTTCCCAGATTTCATGTCTAACAGCACTGCCTCTCCCCTGCTTTGCCATTTATTTCTCAAGACTGTAATTCAGCAGTTACCTCCCTCAGGGTTAAGTTAATGGACTTAAGAGTCTGCGTCAAGACTGTGTTGGTTCACAAGTCCCAGACACACCAGCCATTGCTGATAGAAACCTGGTGTGGTTTAAGCCCAGGTGACAACAAAGCCCCACCCAGCCACTTGCTTGCTCCTCCCCAGTGGGATGAGGAAGAGAATTGGAAGGGTAAAAGTGAGAAAACTCATGGGTTGAGATAAAGACAGTTTAATAGATAAAGCAAGAGCCACACACAAGCAAAGCAAACCAAGGAATTCATTCACCACTCCCCATGGGCAGCTGGTGTTGAATCAGGAAAGCCACTGGCCTGGGCATCTTGTACTTAATGGCTTGTGGCCTTGAGACCCAGTTCCTTCCACTGTTTGATTCCTGTGAATAAAAGTGGGAAAGGTGCAAGCCTGTAGGCTTTTTATGGTCACATCAGCTCTAAAAAGGAGCAGCCTCGAACCTCTGGAAGCTGCTACTAGGGGAAGCAAAATAGGAAGATCTTCTTCCTTTCCCTTATTTATGACCTTCCTCTTTCCTGACAGGGTGAACTCCTCTGAGTATTTTCCCATCTTCCTGGCACTTCTGTGGCAGGCTGGACTCTTCTTCCATCAAGGTGAGAATATCCCATTGCCTGATTTGTCACTGGATCTGTTCCCCTGAGTGCTGGCTCAGTCCTTGTGTCCTGCTCACCTTCTAAACAATAAATTAGGCAATAATTCTGTCTCTGATGGAAGGGCAGAGCGAGAGGACACAAAGCCTCTATTCCTTCACTTTGGGCTACCTTCTTGGCTCGAAGTATCCCTAAAAAGCATTTGGAGATGGTCACTCTGATGTCTCTCAACTGCAGGTCTGGCTGCAGCCTTGGGTCTGCTCTATCTCTGTGCCCGTTACTGCTACTTTACGGGATACAGGGCATCATCCTCAGAAAGGTAAACTCCTCTGCCAGCCTAGAGTACCTGGTAACCCCTGGGAGTTTGCATTTGGGAACACACCACGCTTTGGGGAAGCTCAGGACTTCTTTGGGGTCCCTGCATGACTGAGCCTTACTGAGCTTTCCCCAGGGCATGATGTGGGCATGAGTACAGGGCTGGGACCAGAGATACAGACATGGGGCAAGACTGGAGCTGCCCCGAGCACTTGCAGGTGCTCCCTTGGTGTGAGAGCTGTAACAGTACCCAGTGCAGGAGACTTCCAGGACAGCCTTTCCAACCCTCTTCTGCAGGGAGGAAGGGACTCTTCCTGGGTGACAGTGTCCATGCTTGGTCTCAGCAGGCTCCCTCTCTCCTGCCAGGCTTGCCCCGATATATGTTAGCAGTGGAGTTCTCTGGATTCTCCTTGCTGCATCAGCTCTAGGCATCTTGCATTTCTTCATCTCTCACTACATGGAGCTGAACATCCTCCAGCTTTTCACTTTGTGACCAGAGATGACTCTGTCCTTCATCAGTGTTCTCGGCTTTGAGTTCTGCTCCCTCCTGCCCACAGTAACGGACTGGCTGTACATAATACATCCCTCAGTGACAAATCCACTCTCAGATGAATTTTTAACACAAACTGCTGAGCTCTTCAGGAGGTATTATCTGGCAGCTCCATCTTGCCTGATGAAGAAACAGCAACTCTTCAAAACAAGGAGAATTTTAGGAAAACTGGACACATAAAAGCAAACTCATCTCAGCCTGAGCTTCCCAGTGAGCTGCCGCAGGAGATCACCATGTATTCCCCATCTTCCATCTGCTTTACCTTCACCCCAGGCCCCAAGCCTGGGTTCATGCCAGTTTTCCAAGACCTACACCTAAGAAAGGCATTTGTTTGAAACCACATGTGGGCTGCAGCATAACAAAAGAGGCAAGGGATAAACAGGAGCAGCAGCCAACAACATGTTATGTGAAAGTCTATTAGTACTCTCATAATGGTTATTAGCCTGTGGGCAATATGGTAAATTAGACTGTGCAAACTTGTAACCACTACTGCATGTATAACTGAATACTGCTGAGCAAAAACATACACAAATGAAAACGCACTGGGCTTGCTGTGCTGTGTGTCTTCTTGTGGGTCTGTAACTAGCATAGAACAAAAACACAGGGGGTTTGGTGCAAGGCAGCTGCCTTGGTTTTCCTGCTGTGCAGTGCAATGCAGCCTGCAACCCTATGTCATGTAGGAGGAGAGCTCTGAGTAGGGAGAAGCTGATTTTCAGAGGTGCCAAGCTCCTGGATTGAGGGCTGAGCTGCTCAGCACAAAAGAATGGTCTGCCCTGGGTTTTCTGCCTAGTGCTCAGGTTCCCCTGTGGCCTTGGTCTCCCTACAGCAGGAAGGGCTGGATTTTCCCAGGACCCAGTGTTCACAATGTTTATAGTTTTGGCCATTGGTCTGCTCATGTTAGTGACACAACTCAGAAAACACCATCAGTGCGCTGTGCCATCCTCACAGGGGGATTTCACACGAAACCCGGCGAGTGAAAACAACTACATTAATATGCTGCCAGTCTAAATACATTTTAAAGCCTGCTGTCCTCCCCTCCCTTCCCCAGCAGCAGGCATATCTAGACTGTAAGAACAAAAGGCTGGGTTTTTTTTTTTTAAGTGATTAATTTTTCTCATTGTTTTCATTTCCTTCCCTGCATTTTAAATTGGTGTATACAGCAAAGCTCCCATTTTGTTTCACTTTCAGGCTCTCCTGCCTTGGAGTCGTGCTGCCACAATGAAGTTGGCAAATGCTGCAGGGAAAGGCTTAAATTCAGACAAAAATAACTGTACAGCACTTGCTTCTGCAAAGTTTTCAGCGTGGTGGAGCCCCATCCTCACAGGAACCCATAGGTGTCACAATAAGTAACAAAACTTTTTTTCCTGGCAGCTTGTTAAAAACTTTGGAAAATGCTGAGCATCATGTAACCCCAGCTGTGCCTCAGCAAGGCCAGGGAGGAACAGACATGTACCTAGCGAGATTTTTACTTAAAATCTCCTGAAGTTACCATCTCCTGAAGTTAATTCTCAGTCCTCACCTTTTTACTAGCATAGCCAGTCACCTCCCAGAAATATAATCTACAGAAGATCCATCTGCAGCTGCTGGTGAAGGTCCCGGCTCTGTGTCAAAACCCTGCTGTCTCAGGTCAGTTCAAGGGTGTGCTCACTGATTCTGCAGACATTACCTCCATCTTCTACCCTGCAACTAGTTTTCTAACCCCCCAGTATTGGCCTGGAGCCACTACCCACCTCAGCCCTGCTAGTCTGTATGAGACAGGGCTGCAGAATGACTCAGAGGAGAGAAGTTAATGAGTCAGCAGTGAGGCTGTGGCAGGCCAGCTTCTCCTCGTGGATACACAGAGGACCATTAAAACTCCTGGCACAGCAAAGCCAGGCTCTGCCTCAGCCACCCGCTATCGCTAGTTCTGCCACAGAACACTGCACCTTCAAACAACTGTCACAGGGGTGGTTTCAGGTGCCTCTAGCAGAAGGAAAGCTCCCCTCCTCCACCCAGGGATGCTGTCACTACCCTGCTACTTTCATAACCATCATTAAAGACAATCCCTTTGACAGACCACAGTTCAATGACGCACTTGATGGTTTCAGAATTTACCCAAAGTGCTGCTGCCTCACAGGACGTTGCACTAGTGCTGCATGAAAACACTTGCCATCTGCTGCGAAGATGCTGAGGAGACAGTTTTGGATTGACAGGGTGTGTGCTGGGTGGGACAGAACCTGCCTGTGCCACCCCAAGGTTCCGTGGCTCCGGGGTCACCACCCAGCCAGTGCACAGACCACCCCGTCACCTCCAGTTTGACGGCAGCCCACCCGCCCGGCAGCAGTGGTACTGCGGCGTGACCGATTGCAGAGCCGCAGTTTCCTTCGCTGGCAGAGGGTGAGTCTTTGGGTGCTGCTGAGGCCCTTCCCGGCCTCCCCAAGTCCCGGCAGCGAACCCTGCCCCTCCCCTCGCTGCTTTCCGCCCCCGGCTCCGGCCGCCGTCGCTCGGGAGAGGGCGCCGGAGCAACGCGGCTGTGGCTGCCGGGACGGCGGCAGAGCCGGGGGGACCAGGAGAACGGGAAAGTGTCTGGGGGCGGCTGGCAGCCCGGAGCTGTGCCCGAGACGTCGCTCACTGCACCTCAAGAGGTGTCCGAGACGTCCCTGGCTGCCTCCCAAGCCGTGCCGAAGGCAGCGGCCACACAGGCTGCCCGCACGCGGAGCCATGGCGGGGGCGGCACTCACGCACTCACCCTCAGCTTCTAATTTTCTGCGCTGGGCCAGGCCCTTGGTATTAAGGTTATTGGGGTGAGGGAGTCCTGGAGCCTCGCAGAAGTCTCCTGGAAACGGCTTACGACAGACACAAGAGCCCCCAGAAAGCGGCTTGTGCTATTCCTGAGCTCCTTCCTGTGACAGCTGCCACTTTAGTGTTAGAACGGGGAGAAAAGGTTTGGTGTGAGAGATTTGGAAGCAAATCTACTCTGATACTGCCACAGCCTCACAAGCAAAGCAGCCAGCTGGACAGGAGGCCAGCAGAGAGCAAAGGAAACCAGGACCAGTGAGAACTTTTTTATCACAAGAAACACAGAGCCTGAAATTATAAACAAGCCTCTGTCACCCAATGGGGCTTTGGTCCCACGTGAGCAAAGGACTGACAATAAAACTACACAGCTCTGTCCCACCAACGGAGCAACTGCCACCGGCTGCAAGGAACACCCACTGGTGCTGGCATTCCCATTTGTGTTTGCATCAACATAGCCAGATTCCTGTAAAGCTTTTGTACCACGCTGTAGAAGTTTGAGGCTTATTTTTATCTTGAACTTCAAGGATGCCCGCGTGTACTTTCCTACTTGTCATGTGACAGCCCACGCAGAATACGTGTACAGCCAGGTCTAGTGCACAGTCAACAGTGGTTTTACATGTGGCTCCCAGCACTGAAACTCTGCCCTGGGACCGGAGACAAAATGCACCCATGCACCCAAGCCCAAGGAAGAGCACCCCAATCCCTCCAAAGCATAGCTTGGTGGGACAGATGGAGCACACCCTTGAATTTCCCTGGGGAAGCAGCACTGCTAACTTTCTTTGGGGGTGTGTTTGGGAGGAGAAGGGCCCGTGGGCCTGAGAGAGGAGGGTGCAGCTGGTGGCCCTGGCTTTGTGGCACTGACATGTCACCCAGGTTTCCATAGCACCAGCATCCATAACATGGGTCCAAGGGGAGCAAAAGAAGTAGGTCACACTGGACTAACAATACCCAGACATGTCCATCTACAGCTCAGCTTGATCTGGGGAAGGGGGTGAAATGGAGGGGAAAGGGAGAGGAAAAAGACCCCCCCCAGAAAAAAAAAAAGAAAAAAGAAAACACAAAGTGTCCATAGTTTGAGCAATGAATTCCCCTCCTCAGAAAAATAAGGACCTTTTAAAGCCACCTTTGTGTATCAGTGCTGAGCAACTGAGACTAGCACCCACCTCCTGCCCATCTGACAACAGACTACAAGAGAATTCAAATGCTAATTTGGAGCCAGACATCTCAATGGGTCTTTATTTCTGTAGCAGCTCCAGGATCAGAGCTCTGGGGAACCAGCCAACTGGAGCTGTGAGGGTGCTAGTCTTCAGACCGGTATTGTGGGATGCTTTCCTTTCCCCTCTCCAATCCTCATCTGTTTTTGTTACCCCCTTGTTTTAGTTTTACTTGTTTACATCCAAGTAACTTCAAGGCCAAGGAAAAAAGAAAGTCAGGCACACTGGAATTGTGTAACTGAAATAACCATGCTAGTGACCCATTTTATGTGCTGAGTCTGCAGAGGCCTTGCTGTCAATATAACAGCGTTTTGGGGCTTTGCCTGTGAGCAGTAGTTGTTTTGAATTGTGTATCTATCAATGCCAGAACCAAGAAGAACATTATGGGCAGTAAAACCCAGAACTCTCTTGATCTGAGTAAACATACAGACACACAGATCCGTGGGATGTGTAACAGAGCAAAATCAGAAGAAGTGCTTTGCTTAGGAGGAATCAGAGGGTGTTGGTGAAAAAGCATAACCCTCACTGGAGAGATGGAGATGGACAGGGTTGAAGAGTGTGACTGTGGCTGACCTGTGTCATACCTGCTGTTTGAGAGCACTGTGTTTGTCTTCAGTGCTGCACTGTTGCAGAAGAGATGCAGCTGTGGATGGAGGTGCGGGTATTTCAGACAGCCTTGTGAGAGCAGGCCCCTCGCCCACAGGCAAATATTCCCTTTACATTCACATTACCACAGGCCCCAGGTCTAAGCAGTAGAAGGCAATCCTGGCTTAGATAGGGGGGTAAAATCCAAGAAAAAACAAAAACAAAGCTATCTGCCACTACCAAGTGGCAGGTCAAGACAGGGAGGCCAGGAAAATCCACACAATTTGCTTCATCTTCATGGGTTTTATACCTCCCAGTAATTATCACTTGTAAGAGAGCACCAAGAATTCATCCTTCCCCTGGTAAGGGCAGAGCTACAGCATATACAAGGTGGACAGGGCTTGATGTGCCCTTTTGTGAGTGCCCTCACCCCAAAGAAAATGTACACAGTTGCTGTGGTGTCTTAGAAAGGAGCATGTTCCACTCCAGCCCCTGCTGATACTGTGTATGAATCTGTGTTCAGGGATCTCCAGGACCTAAGAGCTAAAGGTAAAAAGTTAGGTAGGAAGAGCAAAAGTCAGCACTCAGGAGGACTCACGGAGCACTTCTGTAGTGAGAGAATAAAAGAGGATCTGTGCCAGCAGCATGTGCATCAGCTGCCTTGCTTTGACATTGCACTACTAGACAAGAGAAAGCTGGGGAACACCATGTCAGCAAGGACAAAACCAGCGAGCTGCTGTGGTCACTGCTCCTTAGCCTGCAGTTAGTGAGTGGCTAAAATAGGCTCCATTTCATGAACACGGGTGGCTAGAATAACAAGGGCTTGGGCACCATGTTATCTGTCCTGATACAGATACTGCAGCACACTCTCTGAAGACCGGACTTTGCCCACCCAACTGTAAAGTATTTACAGCTTTACAGCTCATTCTGGGAGGGCATAAAGATGTGCAGACAAGGCTCATTGCAAGGGATGCAAATGGACACTTGCCCACCTCTCCTGGCCGGTACAAGGCTGAACTGCCAAAGAGCTGTAAATGTTCTGCCTGAGTGAACAAACCTCCTCAGAGCAGCCTGATGAGCTCAGTACAGCACTGCGTGGCCAGATGGCTTCTGGACCAGAGCTGACTCATGCCAGCCTAGCTTGGAGTCAGGCAAAACATGCAGATACCTAAAGGATGCTGGTAGAAAACACTGCTGCTGCTGTAACTTGCACTCACAGCAAAGTAGCTGTATCAGGAAACAGCAAAAAGTATTCTGCCAACTGCCATAATTATAATGCTGCAAAACCAAAATGGTAACAGGCTTGTGTTACAGTAATGAACAGAAAAGCATCAGACAGGTAAACTCCCAGGTGAGCCCTGAGGGGATGCGATCACCAAGGGAGCAGAACAGAAGCAATTCTTCCAATTTCTTTTGACAAAGGATGGTGAACATAAGCTGTGGTTAAACTGGTGGTATAAAGGGAGGGGTGATGGATTCACACAGTCCATCAGTGGCCTCAAAGAAGAGTAGCTAATTTTCCAAAAGCAGTGTCTATCAACATCCACAATTGTTTTCTAGACTTCTTAGTATAGTGAAGCTGGAAAACATGAGCTCTGCCCAGTCTCTGCTGCAGATCACCATTTTCAGAGTAATGAATAAAAAAAGGTGAAAAGGAAGAAAAGTAAAGGTGAATTGTATCCAAAAAGCCTCTTAAATTTCCCAAAGCAAAATCAAGAGGCAGGCTGCATTAGCAAAGCTGTGAACTGGCAGCATTAGCAGATGATGAATGCGGCCATGTTATCTAATAGGGTAGAAAACACATCATGCATATTTAATAGCATTGTTTAGCTTGCATTTGTCACAGCATCACAGCTAGAGGCCATTTCTAAAGCCATGGGTATGGACAGAAGGGTTATCATTGAATTACAAGGCTTTTGACTGGAGGTCACATATACGGAGACACCTACAAAGCATTGGTTTCTACCAACATCCATGCATTGCCTGTTTTCAGCCTTCAAATGATAAAGTCAGCTGCTAGCACTGTTTGTTGAGTTAATCAGGTTTGCAGATTATCTGTAAGATCCTGAATGCTTATATGCTTATATGCAAACGCGAGGAACATGCAATACTTGTAGCTGAGACATGAAGGATGAAGTTTATGATGGAGGCAGAACAGATGAGTAACATCTAACTAGCAAAGTGAGAAAGGGAAGGAGCACACAGCAATGAGGTCAGGATGATGGATAATGAGTTCTGTCACCTTTTCAGAGCAGGTACTTAAATTCTGATCACTGTTCTCTTCTCCCTGAAATGACAAATGATGACTCATAAAAGAACTAGAGGTAATTATTTTCTTCATTGCAATAGTATCTCCCAAATTACTCAGAAATCAGCATCTGCATCACTTCCAGACATGCTTCCATATGTTTAGATGTCTTTAAAACACCTGAACCAAAGCTGTAGGTCTTCTCCATTATTTTCTTGCCCAGGAAAGAAATTTAAGTAAGCTAACAAATAGAGACATATGACTGGTACCAAACAGAAATGTCCTGAGTAGGTAACAGGCTTCAAGGAAGAGCTTTACTTTGGTACAGCTTAACACTTCACATGTCTACTGAGCTGTATGCATCCATCTGCAGGTTGGACCGGTGCTCATGCTGTACTGGTGCAGGTCTCTGCTCCCAGCCCCACTCACGATGTACTTGGAGGGAATCGGGATGTTGAGCACTGGCTGTGTGAATATCCATATCATTTCTCCAGAAGATTTCTAGCCAGGAGGCCATCTCTTTTCCTATTTTTACCAGATGGACTACAAAACCCAGCAGACTGAGCTCAGCTTAGATTAGGGCCCTCCCCGAGCTGACTTGAACAAGGCAAAATTTATCTTCTGGGAATGCAAGTGGGAAAATGAGAGCAGCTCCTCTCGCCAGCAGTCTGAGCAGCAGGTGTGCCTCTCCCTTTCCCAGGAATGGGCCAGTGGAATCCTCAAGTAGAACAAAGCCCTTTCAGAGAAACTCAAGTACCTGAAGCTGCAGTGTGAACTGCTGACAGACATGCTGACACACTACAGTTCATCTGCATCTGCTGGAGAGGAAGGTGCAGGTGCCAGGCTGGCGCTGTAAAACAAAAAGAACCTAAACAAGTAAACTGATGATGCTGGTGTCCTAGAAGAATTCATGTAAGCAAGACCTGGAGTTTACATGTGTAAAATACATACATAGTTGTTTCCTTGCTCAAGAAACCTAGTAAAATCCAGTAACAGATGTCTCCAGTGAGTTTTTTATCCCCTATCTCATTCTTTGCAAGCACTCACATACCACAGGACTACCATTACTTGCAAAAGCACTTACCAGAGATGGCCTCCCAGGAAGAGGGCTGCTGCTGTTAACAGTAACTCCACTTGAATTGTTAACTATTTTAATTTTTCAACCACCACACATACATTGGCTAATTATAACTCTCCTGACAGCTATTTATGTCTTTCTTCGCCTCTGCTGTTTGCAGTCGCATTCTTCCCCTGGAAGTGGCTGTACCCAACTTCCCGTCAAGATACGTTGTTTCAAGACATGCAGGTATTTTGCCTACAGTTAATAGCAATTATCTATTTGCAAAAATGACATATGAAATTTATTCTAGCATCAGAAGAATATGCATGCAGCAGAACTTCTTACTGGTGTGAGCACAGGATCATTTTAATTTCCTAAGAGACCTCTAAAGAGAAAACTTACATCAGAATGCTGTTTGGGTAAATCAGGCTTTATTTATCACTTAAAATTAAAGAGCAAGAGATCAGTCAGTACAGCCCACCTCAAAGTCACTAAGTCACATGGACTCTGGTGTGTGAACACGAGAACCCATTTTCTGTCATTATTCAAATGCAATAATGGACACTAAAAAGACCAATCGGACTAATAAAATGACACATAGCAAACGTACCCCAATGCACGATTAGTAATATACATTATAAGAAGACAAGAATTATCGTTAACTTGTTGTTAAAAATGCAAAGGCTTCGACATGGATTAGCAAAAGAATTTGCTTTACAGTAACCACTCAGAAACAAAACTGTGACTAGATGCCACACCTCCAGAGTCCTAAGGTCTGTGTTCAATGGCACTGGCTCCCTTGCAGCTATTTTAATCTAAAGTTGTTTTAGATAATGATTCTTCGTAGTAATATTTTGCAGAGGGGATAGGTCTGGTTTGGCCTAGAGCAAATGGGCTGCAGGGTACAGAGGGCATGCAAGAGAGTGGCCATTCAGTATCCCTTTGCCAGAGCACTAAGCGATTTCCAGTCGTGAGATCCAGCAAATAAACCTGCCTGCATTTAAGCCCAAACAAACAAGCACACAGTCACCCTGAAAGCACGATCTGGAAAGGTCGGTGTTGGCAGGTTTTCAGCTGCTCTGGTTACTATCCCTATTGTTAGCATTTCCGCGCCAGGGCTTGTAAAGAGCCGCCATTTGGGCAGCGTGCGGGCAGCCCGCCGAAGGCCTTCCTGGCAGCCCAGGCCCCGGCCTACCCGGCCGCCATCTCGGCGCGGGGCCTCCTGCAGACCGCGGCTCACCCCGCCCGGCCGTGCGGTGCCCCTCGTTCATTCCCCCACCGCCCCCAGGGCTGGAAGCACAGCCTGATCTCCTTTCACCTTACGGTGGGGAGGCCTGCGGCCCGCTCCCCGCGGGACAGGCCCGACCAGGCCGCTCAGCGCCCGCCCCGGCGGGATAGGCCCCACACCCCGTTGTGTTTCTTCCCCCCTCCCCGCGCCAGGAGGCGGAGCCAGCCCACCTGACGGCGGCGGGCGCTGCTGCAGTGCGCGGAGCCGCCGATCCTCGCTGGCCGCTGGAACTCCGCGGCCACAGCCCGCCGTGAGCAGGGGTGCCGGGAGGTGTGGGGGGGTGGTGGTAGGTGCGAAGCGGGACGGGAGAGTGATCGGCGCGGCGGGCGGGGAGGGACAAAGCCGCCGCCATGTTTTCAATTTGGGTAAAAAAAACAGGCGAGGGGAGCCCTCAAGCTGGGCTGCGGCAGACACAGAGCGCGAGCAACGAGGGGTGCACAGTGGTTCGCCGCCCCCAGCCTCCACCGCTACGGCCACTGCAGGATTAAACCC
>JAAGNO010006987.1:0-11923 GCA_033439905.1 Ceryle rudis
GGGGCGCACCCGTCCCTCGGTCTCCGCCGTGGCGACCTGTCCCAGCTCCCGCCTCCCGCTAGGCCGTCTCCTGTGGCGGGAGCTCCGCCGTGACCGTCGCGCTGAGGCACCTGCGCGGAGGCGGAACGAGCGACAACGAAGCGGCCAAGGCGGGCACGGTGAATCCCGTAACTCTTACGAGGGTTTAAATAGCGCTTGCGGTGTTGGAGAGTCGGTGACTAACCCGAGAGCGAGCGGGGCTGGCTCAGGAGGAAGGGTAGCTACCCCTGCTCTCCTCCCAGGGCGCGTACGGGCAGCCGCTCGAAGGCCGAAGGACTTGGCCGCCGTGGTCCGAGCCGGCGCTGTCGCCAGCGGTGCCCCTGTGCTCCCCGAGCCGGACGCGGCTGTAGCTCCGAGCCCGAGGGGTTGATGCGAACAAGCACCGGCTTCAGTGCGAGGTAGTCCAGCTGTCGGGCAAGCTGACCAGGGGTAACGGTGCTCTGAAGGCCGTTTGGGCCAACAGCTGCAAAAAGTAAAGGTGAATATCAGCTAAAAATAAATTACGTTTGCCAAGCAGAACATGCAAAGCACCAAGTGAAGCCTCTCTCTGCTCAGGTACCGTAGCTGCCAAGTCGAGCAGCTCCATTTCCTGAGGCCTCTCCTCAGCAATTCCTCCCTTCAGGCGTGGACTGCTGCTTCTGCTTCTACAAAGAAATAAAATACATACGTGGGACTGCTCTAGAAATACTGCTCCAGTCAGAAAGCACAGAGCTGAATGTGATCCGCACGCAAACAGCAGAGCGCAGACTGCACCTGAGCAGACCCCAAGGGGGATTGGCACTACTGCACCCAGCATCCCTCAGTTAACCAGCGTGGTCGATCGAAGGCTGCTGCCCCTCATCAGGAACAGCAGACTACACTGTGGTTGGTAATTCTAGGCCAACATTTATTCTGAAGACTTCCTTTTTTTAAGATTAAAAGCCAAAAAGATTTTGGCACAATCCTCATAAAGTTCTTCTATCCTCCCTCCCCTTTCCTTTTAGCACTCCCATAAAAATGTTTTGCTTCCTTTCCTCGTGGTGTTTCTGGGAAGCTATTTTGGCATAAGCTCATGCATTTAACATTTCAAAGAAACTGGATTAGCTCTGGCAGCAATCACTTTTACATTTAAAAATATTAAAGGAATTAAAAGCTCTAAGTTTGAGGCATTCAAAATAGACAAATTCTGTGATATAATTTATGTTACAATGGTTTGTCACATGGTGATACTGTGATAAGGACAGCAGAGTAAATCTGCAAAAGCAAACGCAGGATTATGAACCGACATACTTTCTATTACCATTTTTGCTGTACACATTAGTTTTTACTAATTGCTTGAAGATTATTAACATTTAATACAGTCAAAAAATCTAAGTAAGCATACTGAATTAGACTTAAAAAGGAGAGAATGGGGGAAGGTACTTAGCCATCACATTTCAGCCACCACTTCAGATTAAATTTGTTATGCATCTCCACCAAGAACAGCTCTTCTTTAATAGGGAGGATTCCAAGTGATCTTCCTAGGCCAGGGGAGTGGGAAACACGAGAACAAAAGTGGAAGAGAGCACCTCACATACACGTTGCAGACAATGAATGTGGCTTTTTGCTGCGTTTCAAGTGAAGATGCCCCAGTAAAGTGTTTTGCGCTCTGCTGGTTCTGACAATGCTCCTTTTCTTGGGTGCTGTAATTCAAATTCCAAATTTTTATTTCTGGATAAGAGACCTGAGCTCATAATCCAGAAATCACTGCTATTCTTATTCTTTAACTGTTTCTTTACTTTATTTCCCACCTATTAGGGGAGTTTCACCTTTTTAATTTTTTTTTCTACCCAAAATTGGTATTTTAAGCTCCAACACTAAGCTTTCAAAAACACTACGACTGTTTCATTAAATAAGCCTAAATCCAGATGAAAACATCTGGATGTCTGTTTCCTGAACGGTTTTAACCGAAAGAAGGGAAGCTTCTAAACAATAAACTACCAGTTTGCATGCGGGCTTAGTCAGTTTCCTCGCATTTGCTAATTCCCTATTAACACAAGTTGTTTACAAACTGGACTAAGTACTTTTATCAGTCCCCTGATTGCTAGGGTTAGCATTTACTTCAGCTGTTAGAACTGAGCAAGAGAACTGTCAGCTACAGAGTTTACTGCTCTATACTACAGCTTCTTTTCATACAGGTAGTTGTCTAATGAAGTCATGCAAATCTCACTGGGGTGGGGAAAAACTGCTTTTCCTCTCAACGAGGGAGAGAAAAGGGAGTTAAAATAAGCTCCTTCTCGATTTCAGGGACACGTATAATGTTACTTTCTTTCTGTAATTTGCCTAGATTCAGCTTGTAGATTTCTTTTCCAAGTTTAACTGCACAGCTTTAAGGATACAAACTTCATCAGCCAGCTTCACAAAGAAATAAACCTTGTAACGTTGAAAAACGCCTTTTTGGATGAAGGGCTTCACATCTGTACCAGGGTACTTCTTTCTGCGGTACAAGGAAAACCATTTTATTAGCTCTTAAGATACAAGCAGGTAACACATCACTCCTTTGCTACTGCATTAGCTTACTCTTCTAACCTTTGGGAGGGAGAGTAAGGAGAGAAGACAGAGGTAGTTTGTCACTAGCCAGTTTTTCCATCTCCCAAAACTCTGGTGTCATTGGGGATAAATAAAATCCACTCTGATTTACGTTTCTGTTAGTGTTGCATCATTCACACTTAAGTTAGGGATTAATTACAAAGATTGCATCAGTAGCAATCAACATATATTCACTAAATCCTTCCAAAATACATTTAAGTCACCCTAAAGAATATTACTTCGAACCCTACAAATGTTTCATAAGCAACAACTTCTTAAGTAAAGAGACCATAAAAGGGAGCAGTTTTATAAAATACGTTTATTTAATAACTTTATTCTATTCCTTTTTACATGCATTGCTAATTAAAGTGTTTTTAAGAATTTTTCAAAGTCCTGGATAGAAGCTTTGGCAACCTCTGTACAAAACACCTCATCGGGCAAGGATACTAGCTGGTCCAGAGAGATGTAGCTGGGCTGTGCTGGGTCATACTGGGCTCTTCCCAAGAACGTAAGAAACATATGTCTCTCCTTGATTCGTAACAGCTTTGAGTTGAAAACCTAAGAAAGAAAGAGAGTAATCTTTTAGGTTACATAAATTTCAGACTCTGATGAATCTAAAATAAGAGCCTTTTTTTAGACAAACTGAAGATCTAGGAAGAAAACAGATAACGCGTATCTTCTCATTTATGTTAAACACCAGGTAGGTTATATTTAGACATAAATAATCTAAGTTTTCAACAAATGCCTCAATACAACAAGCTGACGTACACAGACAAGGAAAACCAGGGAGTGATACAACTCTCAAGCATGTTAGGATTAAGTTTATATAACACTATATTGCTTTCGTGCACTCGCAGCCAAGCGGAGAGGAGCCATTCAGAAACAGGCAGCAAGAACACCTAACCATTTTCCCTTTGCTGTCAGGAGTGTTTATTTACACAGCCAGATTCAGATGAGCACTGTTGTAAGGAAGAAATGAACGTGTGACCACACGGCCTGAAGCTGGCAATGGAAAAGGTACCTCCTGTCGTAACGCAGCCACGAGGCACAGTGCAGTGGTTCAAAGCAACCACTCGTCTTCTGCTGCACAGCAATGCCTACCTTCAGACATTTGACACAATTGTAGACAGTCAAAGGCGAGAACAATGGAAAAGGAAACAAATCAATCAGTGGAACATCTAAAAAGAGGGAGAAGGCAGGAGATGCACAGTTACACCTTAAAAGCAGAGATCTAACTCTGCATTTCTGAGTGGTACAGCTGGAGAGAGAGATGCTGCTTTAGAGAAGGTAATGGTGAAAACATGAATGCTACAGCAATGAAAGCAGGCGGGTTTTATTAAAAAGGACAGACTATGCTACTGAAAGAAGGATCTCAAGAGGATGCCAACAATTAGAACTAGGACAGAAAGCAAAATACAGTTCCTCTGAAATGAATGTTTTAACGTGCAAGCTATCTAGTGAACAGATCTTATGAATGATCTGTCCTTCCTTGTGTCTCTGAGCTAGCTAAGATTGCAGGACAACTCATCCCTAAGCAGGCAGTAATGTCTCTTGCACGAGTCCAGAAGAGGTGAGCATCACTACTTCTGCTGAAAACATCAGAGAGGATTTGACAGAACCAGTCCTCTATGCTTATTTTCAGTATTGTTGTCATTCAGGACAGGAACAGACAGAGACAAGTATGCATTGTGAAGGCGGAAGGTAATGGTCAGACCATATACAGGCTGAGCTGCACTAAGCCAGAACTCTCAGTTTTTGGGCATGTAAGGGAAGAACAGGGAAGAGAGAGGGTGACTGTGCCAAGAACAAGAATATTCGAGGAAACTCTTCCCTTACCCTTCCAAAGAAAGGGAAGCAAAATAATGAGGTGAACCACCATAAAGCCAACAATGAGACAACTGAGAAGGAAGTGAGCAAGACTTGTGGTCATTTACAGGTCAAGATGGCAAAAGTGTCAGACAGAATGGAGTTACAGCAAGCATCCTTATTAAGTATATATACACTAAACAGCAGAATAAGTAGTCAAAATTCTAGGGAGTAGTTTCATTTCCCTATATAGGTTTGGCTATTTAGCCAGTTAGATTAGGCAGATTTCTTACTCGACTTGCTTTAGGAAGAAAGTTACTGCAGTTCAGAAGTGTTAATTTGTGCTTTCTTTTTTTTCCCCCTTGTAAGAAGCTAAGACTGCATGTCAGCACTGGATGAAGTGACTCATGCTTTTAACTTCTAATTTGTGAAGAAGTAACAGTAATGAGGAGACAGAAAAAAAAGTAGTCATTAAAAAACTATTTTCACTCCTGTGATTTATATTTTTTTTTAGCTATTGCCACAGCAAGAGGAAGATCAATGAGAATCTGATTGCCTAGCAGACAGAACTTCTTTCACTTCTAAGCTGTATTTTCAGATCCTAGAATTTATAACTTTTTTTTTTAACTAGACAAATCTGAAATGAATGTTTTAACATGCAAGCTATCTAACGAACAGGTCTTATGAATGATCCGTCTTTCCTTGTGTCTCTGAGCTAGCTAAGATTGCAGGACAACTCATCCCTAAGCAGGCAGTAATGTCTCTTGCACGAGTCCAGAAGAGGTGAGCATCACTACTTCTGCTGAGACCGACGGTGGTAGTGGCACATGCGCCAGGGGAGAAGGGTGGCACTTCCACACTGGAATCCTCAGTGGTTGCTGAATTGCTAAGAAAAGTTATCCCAAGCAGAGTAAAAGTCACTGACAAGTTCAAAAAATTCACATGTGTCCTGCACAGAGTGTGGCTCCACCTCAGCAGTGACGCGGCTGTGCAGAAAGCACCTACAGTTTATTCCCAGATTAACAGCTCACCTGAGGAAAGCGAGTAAGCATGTGGTGGGGAATGCCCATTATGTTGTGTAAGTAGTCAAATGTCTGTTTGAGTCGCTTTTTACTTGCGGTTAAAATCTTGGGAGTTTTAAACACAATCTGTTGGATTTCATTCCGTTGAAAACCAAGCTCAATCTGACAAACCTGAAAAAGAGCACAATATTCTTTTCAAAAGTCAGCTGCAGCAAGCTTAGCTTATTTTAACTTGTCGGTAAAATAAACGAATGCCTTTGGGATACAGCAACAAGAACGCAACCCAATGGTATCTGCCACTCAAGTCAGACAGTGCAAATTATTTATCATTCTGGATTCAAGTGTGATTTGTTTATAGAGTATCCCTGAAGTAAAGATGACCTCTGTGAACAGCTTGTCTGAGTTACAAACAAAAAAGGTGTCTCTCGGTGTGCACAGCCGTTACAAGCATAAAAGTTCCCCCTCCAGGAGTCTTTTATCAGTTTCAATACCAAGCTGTCAAAAGAGGCTGACTAGTTGTGGAGCTGTTGAGCTCTGTAAAACACAGCAACCAAACAGCTAGTGACCGCTTTTGTTAAGGAGTTCTTTCTTTTGCTAACATATCCAAGTTGTATTTTTATACAAGAGGGTATCATTTCAGTCCTGTACTCTTCAGCTGAAGCCTGCTGAACCTGAAAGAGATGTGTAGAATATGCAGTGTATTCAATTTTTTTTACAGTTGGTTGATGTCTAAAGTAAGATGTCTTTTTCAGAGGCTGCCTTGACTTCAATTATGGTTTCCCAAAAGGAAAACAAAACACATTTTTTCAATAATCCACGAGCACTCCTCCCAAAGTGCAGAATGGCAAGCAGTTCACTGCGTTGTTGAGAAAGGAATTCAGCCTACAACAGTGTCTGGTAACTCAGCCCTTTCTTCTATCCTCCAGTGACATTTACAAGCAGCTTGTTTTCGGGCAAGGAGTGCGTGTGCTTGCCAGTCAACATAACCAGACTTTCAAATCCAACTTGGGTACTTCAGTTGGCAAAAAAAGTGGTGCTTTTTGGTTTTCGTTTGATGTGCCAAGGCTGCAGCTCTTTTCCAAAACTGCCTGGCAAATACAAAGGGAAGGGCTTAGAATCTGGGTTTTGAAGCTACCTTAGGACTTCCAGATCCTTACAGGGAATTGTTTCTAGAGGTGACTATAATCGTGTCTTTCAACTCCTGGTTCTTTCTTTCTTATCTGCTTTATAAATATTTGCATATCAAAAGAAATACTAAGCAACTAAGACAGCATTCAAGTATGAAGAGCTATGTTTGCACTTCAGTGGCGTCTTCCACGGATCTCAGCTGGCAAGGTAACTTGCAGCATTAAGATACACAACCATGAGAAAGACCCGACGTTAAATCGGTGGAGATGTAGAGCTGGCCCCACTGTAGAGGTAACTGTGGCAAGGAACTTGAGCTTTTCTTCTCTACTCTGTGAAAAGAACAGCTCTTTCTTGCCATGAACAGTGAGGTCGAGTGTAAATTGCTTGGACTGTGCTCAGTTTCACAGCACATATTTAATACTCAGTAACTCTCCCATAGCCCGATGTGCCAATGTCCTGACTGTGCAAGCCCCAGCGATATTCAATGCTGTATGTTTCCCACAACAGGCAGCGGCAACACAAGCTTTCCAGTTTTACCTTACCAGTGCATCTCTAATTGTGTTTGATGAAACCTTCAGAGGATGGAAAAAGCCACCCTTCATCTCCTTTAGTCCACGATTGGTATGTTTTGACAACCACTTTCAGCTGCAGCAGTCGTTTCTAAGTAACAGCCCACTCAGAATGAGGGATACCACTACATCACTTCTGGTTTCGCTTCGAGTACTGCCGGCCGACAGGCAGCTTAGGACATACAGGTCTGACCCCCAGATTCTGAATCTGAGACATCCAGCCTCCTGAAACCCTGGAGCTTCTGAGAATCAGTAATTCTAACAGTGAGGACCTAAAAATCCTTCCTATCTCTCTAGAGCACGGTGAAAGGAAGTTTGCTACGCTATAGACTGGTAGATAGACAGAGAGTCACACAGAAGTGAGGTTCTTCAGACGCATTCATTATAACATACTGAATCCCCAGCCTGCAGAAACTATGTTCATCAAAAAGAAAGCACTATTAATTGGAACAGTCTGCTACTTTCCAGTCTCCTCCCTTACCACACACACATTTCAGATTGCGAGATTCCCGCTGTTTAATAGTTTCAGAACAGTAAGTCTGTCTGAAAATTATATATTTTAATTCCTAGTTATGCATTATATGATAATGGGATTTCTCAAATTGTTACACTCCAGCATGCTGTTTGGCCTAGATGGCTTTACAGCACAGTAATTAAACCAATACACAGTTACAGTTTCAAAAGGGAAAGGGGTCCCTGTGGGTTTGAAGTTATTTACCCAACAGTTGTTAATAATGACCATCTGCTATCAGACAATAGGTGTCAAATGCACATTTTGGCAGACTAGCCACCTGCCAAGAGGAAAATAATCAAGTGCACATTTTCTTGCTCCTAAATTCTCACGGACAATCCAAGTTAGCAAAAAAAAAAAAACATAATTAAGGGGGGAAAAGAAAAAAGAGGGAGCAGGCCCTATTTTTCACTCCTTGTAAAGAAATGGGTAACAATTTCTGTCATCAGATAGCAGCTTTTGGCAGGAAGGGACCCAACTGAAGATCCTAACCGACATCTGCGTAGAAGACAGTGAGATACTGCTCCGTGTATGCTGTAAGCTCGCAAGTTATAGAGGAAAAATATTGTTTAACAAAATCCTCAGTTAGTTTATATCTCCACTAAAATTATTTCGTTAAATTGTTTCTGGGCAGGACTGTCCTTGGGGAATTTTATCTTCTGACAACTCTTAAATTATGTGGATACACAACACATTTTTAATATCTACTAATAAGCTCACCTGAAGATTTTCTTTTACGGGCTCTAATTTGCCAGTCAGTAGCCTCGGAAGACGAATTACCAGATCCTTTGTCTACAATTAGGGAAAACACACAAAGGAAAGATTATTACTGAATACTTGTTTCTGGATCCATCTGTGAAAAAAATATGGTGTTCTCACGTAAACCTGGGGCTTTTTCCTGTTGAAAGAGGGATGCACTTTCACTTGCATTTCATTTTATTTCTACCCCAAAGATGAGTTTGCATGAAGCAAGAGTAAATTACTGAAATATGTTCATTTGAAAAACTAACTCAACAACAAAAGTAAACAAAACTCTACCTGATAGAGGCTAGGCAAGTATTTTTCAGCTGCAGTGGAATTTGTCTACCTCAGGACCCAGTCAGACCACAGTATTACAGCAATACAAGAAACCACTCCACATCCTCGAAGCCGTGCCTTTACTTGCAATCTGCCCTGAGTGCAAGGCAGTGACTAAACCCTTTTCCAGAGAGATAGCTCTCTTACCTCAAGCGTAGAAAGAACAGCAACAGGCACTGTGACAGCTATGACTGTTCAGCTAATAGAAGCCAACAGAAGAACACCAGATTCCACTTGGAACTTGACATTTATTGCAATCCCCAGCTACAGCAGGAAACAACTAACACCGCCCAGTTATTCCAGGAAACTCCGGCTACTGCCTCCTCTGACAGTCCTGCAGCACGGTGCTAAGTGCCTGCTAAGCATGCAATGTGAGAAGCACTCTGGAGCAAAGGGGTTATGCTTGGTGAGCTGGGAATATGATTTGGCATTGAGTTCGATATTGTAAGTCGCAGATAAGACTATTTTTCACCACCGTGTTAAGTATGTTACAGTATCTTGAAGAGAAGCAATTAATTTTCTAGAAGTTAAAAAAGCTGCTTGCTGTTTCATCAACCGATTCAGTCCCCTGACCCACCTCAGATGATAAAACTGGACACACACATGCTTGTTTGACAATAGCCCACAGTGGATCATCTCCAAGAACTGTACTTCAGGACCTTTGAATATCAGATGTCCATATTACCTCTGTATACAGTTAAAATCAACACACCCTCCTGTAACCCTCTGTATTACCACTGGTAGTGTCACTAATGTTTGTGGATAACCTCCAAACACTTGAAACAGTCACGACCCAAGGCCTTACAGCTGTCACTAACAAAGACTTAAATGTACAGTCCTTACCTTTTTCACACTGAGACCAAGTTCATTTTTGAAGAAACCCAGCCTGTTATCCAGCCTTTCCACTGAAAACAGCAGCAAATATGGAGCTCTTGAGACCATCTGAGCAATTTCTGCCTTCACAAATTTTTTTGATTTTAGGTAAGCCACTCTAGAAAGAACAAAAAAACAAAATAAAATCCAGTGATGAAAATTTTATTGCCTCCATTTATTCCATGCTTGCTTCAATTCCTCGGTGATATCTTAAAAATGGACAGATGTTCTAGCATTAACACGCAACCCTGCCAAAAATAATTAGGGGGAAATCTGCAGTTATCATAAAAGCAAAATACCATCCCTTCCAATTAATTCGAAGTAAAATAAACCTCAGAGCAGAATGTCAATACTGAAGACAGATTTTAATTCTTTCCAGCTGTATTTAAGCAGATAACTATGTTAATGTACGTTTAACTACCAGCCTGTCTCCTAGATTGCAAACATATTAATAGATCATCATAGGGTATGGACAAGAAGATATATACAGCCTGTTGCTATTTTAATGAATTCCATTTCTGCTGCTGAAAGAACAGAGTACTATTGTATCTCACACATCCCTCTTTTGCCAATAGCACTGGAGTGGAAGTGCTATCTGTAGAGATTATCCAAAAAGACATTTCTAAATCAGCTGAAGTTACTTTTCTTACAGTAGGTCCCTACTTCTAGTCGCTGTTCCAATGATGTGGTTACAAAACATCTGGTTGTCAGAAAGGAAAAGGGGCTGGCTAACTTTTTTTATGTTATACAGAACTTACTTTCTTTCCAACGCGAAACTTTTTTTTCCAAACTTTGTTGAATTTGGTGAAAGTGAAATCTGATTTCAAATACTACTTGCAGTACATTATTACCATAGCTCCCAGAAAAAGGAATGGGGGCAAAATACAGCTCACAAAATAAAAGAGGCATAATTAACCCACGTGCCACCATTTGCAAAAAAACCAACCAAACAGAACCAAACAAACAAATGAAAACCAAACAACAACAACAAAAAAAAACCCAACTACAATTTGAAGAAGCTTCCTTCGGTTGTATCTATGGATGAGCATATACAGAAGTATTTGCTGCCAGATGAACTGATTTTATCTGTCAGTAATTACGATACTAAATATATTGCAGAATATTCTGCAGAAGCAGGTACCCAGCAAAAGACGGGCTGTGTGTTAAATTATGTCTTGTGAGGACAAAAAAAACCCCAAACCAAAACAACCAAAACCTTCCAGTCACTACAAGCTCCCTCTCTTTCCACAAACCCTCAACAATGAGGTCATCCCAAGCCAACAACCTCTAGACAGAGTATCTAAGAGCAAGCTCTAGAGGACCAATTCCTAACTGAGCAGGCACCCCAGCACACCGTGCAGCAGCCTCAGCTCCCGGCGATGCTGATGGAACTGGCTGCAGGAGTCTCGGGCACGGGGAGTGGTTCAGAGAGGGAGAAATACAGAACACAACAGTGAACGGTGAGACCTACAAAAACAATCCCATTATGTTTGGAACGCTGCATTCCATCTACACTGTATTTCTTCCATTCAATCTTCCCAAGACACAACTGCCAGGAATCCTAGAAATACAGCTAAAAGAGATGAAGAATAAAACTCTGGTTGTTCTGACTCCCCTCCACTTGTTTTCTGTTAACAGGTCACTAAGATTCACTTCTGAAACATTTCTTTGCATCCTGGAAAGGTAAGAGGCTTAAAAGAGGGATGGCAAGATTGCAGTAACCCGATTCTAGAAATTGGTATGTTAAAGAAGCACAATCATCCAACCTGACCAAAGTCGGAGATAAATTTGTGAGTGTTGGAGGTTAGCCCTCGTTCTACAACAGGGGTCAGCAGCTCTCTGTAGCACGTTAACAGTTTTAAGTCATCATTAGCAGTACCATAAAACAAATCATCTGGTGCAGCTGCAGTACAGACACTGATTTGCAACTGTCAAAATTGTTATGAATTATGGAATGTTTTGACTTTTACAGTGTTTATCTGAAGTCAAATGCCAAATCTATTGAATTTTTGTTTTGTTTCCTGGCAACGTGGAATCCATAGCAATAAAACATTCCAAAGTGATGTAACCAATACCACGTCCATCTGCACTTAAGTGTTTACGCAAAGGTGATACTCAGCTTTCAGAGGACAGCTATCCGAGACACATTCACTTTGCAGCCTGCCATACACTGTCCACAGCATGCTTACTTTAAAGCTTGGAGGAAAACATCCATCAGTGCCAGAGACAAACTTGCAGGGAAAAAAAAAAAAAAAAAAAAAAAGAAAAAGAGAAAAAAAGAAAGAAAAAAAAAAAAAAAAAAAGAAAAAAAAACAAGCTGCAGAAAAAGAAGAAGAAATTGGATTGCCCTG